>SNQJ01S0115847.1:27982-45898 GCA_010110895.2 Picea sitchensis | reverse complement strand
ATCATCAATGAAGAACTGGAAAGAATGGGAATTTCATGGAGTACCTTAATGGGTCAACCATTAACTAAGCCAAAGGATAGAATTCTCCCTCCCAAAAAGAGGTCTACTGAAGCTACAATAGTTGGATGTAGGAGGTCTACCAAGGTATCTAGGAAAGTATTGGAGACAACCATTATTGTTGAAATTGAGACAGAATCGGAAGAAGGATTGGATAAGGAGCATCTTATTGAAAAATCAAAGGAGAAAACAGAGTAGGATGATATCATGATTGACCTCATAACAGAGCCTGAAGGGGTGGAGCCCCCAAATATGGATTCAGAGCAAAATTGGACAGGGTTTGAAATCCCCTCTTCCTCTCCTTCCTCACCCAAGGAGCTAACTAGTTCTCACGATTTACCAGCTTGTGCACATTTCATTCCAGGATGTAAAGAACATGATAAGAAGAAAAAAAGAGGTCGAAGGTATTTGGAACCCAAGACATTTCGATTATGTAGCCCTAGCTACCATGCTCTCCTTAAACAAAACAAAAGGCTATTGCTACAAAACAAAAATCTCAAAAACAAACTGAAATATCACAAGTTACCATAAAGAAATGCAGAGAATGTGATGGAGGATATTCAGGATGAGGAATTTTTAGTGGAAATAACAGAAGGTTGTGCAAAGTTCCATGTGGAAGAAGCAGAAATTATTGTCAACACTTTCTTGGATGATGTCATTACTAATACACACACCTTCATACAACCAAAACCATATTTACCCCAATGGTGAAATAAGGATGAGCTCTTTGATTTGGGAATCATCAATAAGGAATCCCATAGGCTACAAGCAATAGTTGGAAGACACATGAAAAATTAATACAACAAACCACTAAGATTCTCTTTAAGGGTATATACAATAGAGAGACACTTAGATATTACTCTATCTTCTTGCATGATAGATGGGCAGTTTTTAGATTGAGGCAGCTCGCAGTTGGATATCCCCACGAGATCAAACAACCAGATGGATTTGTCAATATGTATATTTCCGCAAAGATGAAAGATTAGAATCTATTATGTGATTTTTATCTTTACAACTTTACCTTGCCAGATAACACTAGGTGAAATCCCAACCTTGGTGTTGGGGATGTCCAATTATAGGCATTCACTTCCCATATACTTGGTCTTTCTCAATGGAAAAAGGATGTTGAATTCTACAGGAGGATGGAGTCAGAGGCCAACTTACATGTAAGGGAGAAATACCCTCTACCTCATCTAATAAAGGATGATCTACAAATATTAAGAATGGATCTCGGGGATTTTGTTACCATCAAAAACCATCAAACATATGTCATCAACGATTTCCTACATGTCTCCAAGGCATATTATGTGGAGTGTTGATATCCCATGACATTTGGGGAGACATCCCTAAGTACTTAAAAGATAGAAACCCAATAGGATACCCATACTTTAGTTTATCCCTTAACAGGGCTTCCTTTTATGCCAACTCTTTGTTAAGATATGCCACTAGATGGGTAGGCCTTAGATTTCATTTTCCTATTATATGGTGTCCTAGTAGATTCTATAGGGCTCCTATTATCTAGGATGAGGAAGACGAAAGAACTCAGTGGTTGCAATTGGACAGAACCTTGGGATATTATAACACAAATGAATTTGGGCATCCAACTTATGATTGGGGGGTAGTACACGCAGGTATGGCAGAGACAAAATAAGTTGCATGAGGACATACAACCGAACTAGTAGGGGGTGATGATGAGCCCACATTTTGACATCATTTTTTCTTCCTATACCCTATAGACATATCTACATTTTTCCTCTTCATACATGCCAGACATGCATTCCTTGTATTTTTTGACCTCTTCTAAGGTATTACCTAATTTGCTATATATTAATCTTGATTTATCTTTATGGTTAAGGTTTGGTGTGTATTTTAAAAGGAAATTTGAATTATCATATGTGTAAATATTAGTAATGCTAACTATGGCTATAAAGTGCAAAGTGTTCTATGTTCCCCCCAATGAAATATGAAAGATTGATATCTCAATGTAAGGGTATTTAAGAAGATATATCGAAACTCTAATACAACGCTATTATATATCAGTATTTGATATATATATATATATATATATATATATATATATATATATATATCAACCCTAGGGCCATTATATCAACATATTATTTCACTTCCTACAGCAGATCAAAGGATTAAACTCAGCAAAAGGTATTAAGGTTGCAACCGCCAAAGATGAACTAGAGACAAAGGATCCTCAGTCTATGTTATAGCAAGGACATAATTATATATCAAGAAGTGACACTTTCAGCAGGTTGAGTTAAATTAATTTAGCATGTGCCAGATAGACCTTGATCCGCTTGCACAGTTAAGCAACAGGTTCAGATCATGGAAGGAATCCATGGGCCTGGGATCTATTTTCCATTGGTTTCCATGTAACCATACAGGTCCCAACAAATCAGTAGATAATAGAAGTTAGGTTGTTTCAGACTGTTAGCATAATAATAAGAACTGGTAGCATTATATTTAGCTAACCAGATTCCCTCCATTTGCATATATATTAGTGTGTCAGTGGGTGTTGGGGGACGTATGATATCAATGTGCGTTTTCACTAAAGCGAATTGTAAGAGACACAAGCTCCAAGTTCAGACTTTTTAATAGAGTATTGTTGTTATTTGTTGAGTGTTAAGCTACTAGTGTACTGGTGATAGACTGAGAATTATGAGTATAGGCTTACCCGTGGGACAGGGCTTGCTCATAGGTATTGCCCTATGCTATAAATAAATATAGATATATATGTATGTTAGTATTTTGTTAACTTACTTTGTTGAATTGAGTTTATGTTAACCTGCTTTTAACTTAGGCTGCATAATAGACACAGGCTACACAATCACCACATGTGTTATGCTACAAAATGACAATTGATTATGCTAGGACTTAGATCAATGCATGCTATTGATTCTTCTATCAATGATTACTTATATTTATGTCTGATATCCAATCTGTGCTAAGTGTTTTACATATTTAATAGTTCTAGAAATAGTATCAACAAGGTTATCGATTGAGGAATCATATAAACTGTTGAAACTAAGTAATGGCATACTGACTAAATAATATATTTATTTCTGATTGTTCTTTCTACGAGTTCAAATACAAAGATAATTAGTTTCTTTTGCTTGTTTGGAGTGCTACAAAATCACTATGAATATAAACCCACCAGGTGAAAACATGAAGGTATAAGGTTCTGAGAACTCAAAAACCTTATCTAGAGAGGTACCACCAGCAAGGCTAAGGATTATAACATGGTATCTTTAGGTTTCTTGTTCTTTCCTTATACGTAGTCTTGTTTAGTCAGGTTTTCCAATTTAGGGCCAAAGTCCTTTTTCCATGCATATTACATTGAGTTCCTCACAAGTACATATTGAATCTTGGGTTGACAAAATTAAATGAAGGAGTGTAACACAATAATTAGAAATTATATTTTTACCTCGTCAAATTCCATGTACCATTGACTTTTATTTTCTTCAAAAAGTCATAATAAAAACTCAATTTATTTTTATACCTTTATCTTTAAACTTAGAAAATTTTCTATTGTTTGTAGGTGATTGTTCATATGCAGATTGTTCCTTGAAATTTGTATGACACCTCAAATGTTGTGCAATGGTACCCCAATTTCTATGCAACAATGCCTTGTTTTTTGTGTATATCGACTTTTCTTGAGATGCATACTAACTACCCACCATCTATTTCCCCCTTGTTGCTCGAAACTTGTTTTGGTTTGTTACCCTTTCCCTCTCCGTGGCGTATTTCAACTTGCTTCGTACAACCTATTTATGCTTTATTTTAACTTTCCATACCCTATTTTGGCCCATAGTTGATCTGCAAACTGCCTTGGACATTCCAATGTCCATCTTGCTAGAACATAAATTAAACTCACTATTACCACAGTGAACCTATGCTCCACTGCACACTATTTGTTTTTTGTTTTTAGAGATTTAATATAAAGATCTACAATACCACAAATTATTTAACAACTATGAAATGGAAACAAAGATGCAATAACAAATAGACACAATGGAATACTATGCACATAAAATTCACTTGAAGAAAACTGATGTGGGTAATAATTCCAATAAAATGAAGGGTTATGCCTTTCTTCTTAATCAATGGAGAGTACAAGGAAAAATACAAAGACAATTAAGTTCACTATAAAACTATGAGACACTATGTTCTACTACAATGCCATACATGGTTCTCTTTCTCCTTTGTTTTTGTATCTCTTTTCTCCTCTTAGAAAATGCTCTGTTATGGAACATCAAAACACTAAAATATAAATTGAACCCCTTTGCCTCCTTTTGGCTTTGATTTTCACACCCTTCCTTTAGGGTTAGTGATTTGGAATCTCATAATGCTTCTAGAAGTCTACAGTGAATTCTAGATGTTACTAACTCTAGGTGGATCATGATGAGTTGGCATGGCTTACACATGACCTTCATGGACTAATCAATGTTTACCTTATTGAGGGAATAACTTTAGTATATGCATTGTGTTTGAGACAACTGATGCACCATTGGAAAGATATTGGCTTGTAGAATGAAACAAGGACCTCCAATACATGTTCTTGAAGTCAAGGACCCCCCAAAAAATCCATTTTTAAGGCCCTAAACTAAAGGATTTTCATTATTGGTTTGTGATTGTGGTTTTCAATTTTTGACCAAAAGAATCCCCTATAGGTCTCAAGTTTTGTATTCCCCATTCTAAAGCATCAATGAAACAATATAACTATATAGATCCATTTTGAATAAGTTGTCCATGACTTATTCGTGGTGTGATGTCCTTGTACAGTTTGATTGTCCCTTGCAATTGTAGCACCCATATTTCAAACCATCCTCTGCATTGTGTGCCCCATTGTTCCACACTTGTTCACAATCAATTCACAACATCTCACACTATGCCTAATTTGAGCATATTTCAAACTTCTTCCTATATCTCAATCTTTCCCAACATCCAACTTCACTTTCGCTAGGTTCAATAACCTTCAACCTCATTAATGTTTATTGGTCTCCTTTAAAATATTGAAAATAATGTGTCGACTTATCTTTTTAATTTGTAGTGTCTATTATGCCAATGTTGGTATGTTTTCCTACCATCTCTTAGCCTTTGCTTGAGTCTTCTTTGGAACTTTGTGTGCAAATCAAACCATATTCGTATGAAACCATGTGTCCTAGTCAAGTGTTGTGAACAAAGGTACTACTAGAAGGCCCTGATAGGGGTAACGTAACATTCATTTCCATACTTAACACATTCCATCCATATTCCTCTCGTTTTCCTATCATATGGAAGTGTTTGTTACATGTATCCCAAAAAAGGCACGTACCTTCATCCTCCTGTGAGAAGAAGGGGCTTGAATGCTCAAGGTTGATGCAACTAGTAAATGAATGGAAAATGAAATGGGATGACAAATGATAAATCAAAAGCCAAATATCAACTTGAGCTCTACCCCCTCACTATGAGGCCATCACCCCAAGTCGTAATGCAATGAATGCACATCAATTTAAAATGACTTAATCGAATCTCAATAAACATAAATGCATAAACCTAAAAAGGGTCTTGCAAAGAAATAATTGAATATCAAAAGGAAAGAATAGGGATTTGGAAAGAAACAATATTGAGGAAAGGGTAACTCAAAGCACCAAGAGCTCCCTCTACAAAGGTGCTCATGGAAATGAATCTCACACGTGGCCTTGCATATCAATGACACCATGACCATGAAGTAAACCCCACGTCATACCATTCACTTATACTTACACTTTGATGATTTTCTCGATAACTACTCCTCTACTTGGATATTGGCACACCTAATAAGGTCTTGTGATGGTCCTCCCATACCTAAACTTGACAAATTGCATATATTCTTAAGCTAGTGTGAAGTTTGAAGAAGATACTTAATGTGAATTTCTTACGTGGATTTTGTATTAAATTTTGGCTTACTTTTATGATTCTAATGGCTCTTGTATCCATAATGGTTAGTCTTACCTAATTCTATGAGTCCTTGCTTGATGATGATGCACCCCTTGACATGGTCCTATGGATGATGTTATGGTGCTTCTACCTTAGACCTTTCACACTATATGGAGGATGTTGGGCCCCTGATGACAAGCATTGAGTTGCTTGATGACTTGGCATGCCCTTTCACACTTCCCGCCACCTCCTGGACATGGGGCGCTACATTGATGAGATGGGATGTTGCATATACAACTCGACATGCCACCTAAAGCCCTTGATCATGTCATGCACCCTTTGAGGACGTTATGATTTATATTGATGATGTGGCATGTGATGATGATGATATACCCCTTTGGCGAGATGATGGAATCCTCCTTCATGATGTTGGAATTTTCACTTGGGATGTTGCATATTTAGAGGATGAAGTCATGCTTGGAGTGACATGAATTTTGATTGAATTGACCTAGCACATGGGTTATGAATTGGCACCTTGTTGATGATGAGATGTGACCCTATTAATGAGGGGACATGACCTTTGACAATGCTTTGCACCTTTTGGGGATGGATGTGACTTTTGGAGACTTTGTACCCCTTAAGGAGATGGTGTCACCCTCTTTTGGCACTCTACACTCACATGTGGTACTTTTGGAGGATGACATCAACCTAAGACCTATCCACATTGTATCATGGATTTACTTGTTTTAGGGGCTTCTTAGGAGGATATAGTGTTTGTTTAATTCATATATATATAGGGAGTGCTACATTTCGTAAATCATAAGTCATCTTGTGGAGAATCATCACTACACTTGTCTTCTATATTTATTTTTCACTGTGGAGAACTTATGAACCTTGTTTTGGAGATGATCTTGTGGATGCTTTTCAAGTTTTCTGGATGATTTTGTTGATGTTTAATTTATATAGCTAGCAGTTACAATTCTTCTTTATTATTATAATAATTTACCACATTAGTTGCATAAATAAGATCACTGAAAGAGAGGCAATCATAGAAACAATAGAGACACACAAATTATCCTGGGAAACCCTCATGGGGAAAAATACCCAACAAAAAATTCCTCAATATAGATAGAACAAAAACAAAGAAGAAGATCCTCCTCTACTCCTTCACTAGGAAAGAGTAGTGTACCACTTAACCAAGAGATACCAAGAAATAGATTGAAACCCTACTTGACATCACCCCCAGTTGCAACAGCTTCTCCTCCAAGACTTGTGCACTTTTTTCTCTTGTTGCAGAGCTCATGAGTAAGTGAAAAAATGAGGCGTTGGCCTCCCTTGTAAATAGTGGTCTGGCCGACCTATCACTTTACCCTCTTAATTTACATTTAATTGTCAAGGCACAAAAGAGATGACTTTTACAAAGCCACAATAGGGCCTAATTAATAAAATATAATATAATAATACTATTCAACACTTCCTTTTAGGTAGAATATTCTTTGAAGTTACAATATTTCAACACTCCCCCTTAACAAGAAGGGTATTCTACGGATAACATCAATAAAAACTAACTGGACTCAATACAACATCAGGAGGAGACATCATCATCAACATCTAGAACATTGTTTGTCACATCTATAGGTCATCGGAAGTTTTTCTCATCATCAACATCAGTAAAAACTGAACATCATCATCATCTGCAGTGCGAAGCTGGAGTAACATCATCATCAACAACAATATGAAGCTAGAACATCAACATCATGAAGTTGGAACATCAACATCAATAGCATGAAGCTGGAACAACAACCTCATCAACAACATGAAGTTGGAACATCAACATCAACAACACGAAGTTGGAACAACAACATCAATGGCAACATAATGAGATAGGAGCATCAACAACATCAACAATAAAAACAATAACAGTGGGAAATATGACAGACCGTCCATTCGGACCTTACAAGATCTGTCCATGGATAATAAAATCCCCTAGGATATAAATCCTAACGAGTTGCCACACTACTAACCACAACAAGTATATACATACATAGGCACTCCGACAGATCGTCCATCCGGACCTTATGAGATATGCTCAGGGATGATCAATCCCCTAGGATATAAATCCTAACGAGCTTCCATGTTGATGGTCAGGATACCATAGTATCATCAACATCACTCCCCATTTCAAGGGAATTCCTTGTTGGGCTCGTGATTTAATACATTTTCTTGCAGATTCTTGGCTTCTTCTAGGAATGAATTGATTAAAATTTTCATACTTATGAAGTCTTTTGCTTAAGGAATTCTTGTAAAGTCTTGCTCCAATGATTCAACACTCTTCTGGTATTATTACCACATTATTACAGGAAAATGTATCTATTTACCTAATGCTATCACCAGCAACTCTAACAACATGCATTTCAGTTCATGTATGCAATATATTAAGTTCTTCTTTTAGTGCATGGCATCAGACTCTAAACAATTTCAGATATGGAGTACGTGGCAACATGTGTTAAACTCTGTGTTTTCCTGAGTTGTGAGACGTGGTGCAAAGGAGCTCTGGATTCCTTGATGGTGCATCAGGTTATCAATTCATTGAATCCGACTGTCAGCAAAACATGATACAAGCCTTGGAGTGATTGGCGCACCAGCTCATCAATCAGTTATGATTCATCAACAGAAAAGGGGCACGAAGTATGGGAATTGAAAAATACAAGCATGCTCTCTAAACGCAATAACTTGTTTCTCAAGATCACAATCTACAACAATCTACATGGACCCCAACTTCAGTGGCAGTATAATTCCAGCTCATAGTCAGATATTTCTGTCAATTCTCATCACTTCCCACACAGTCAAATTTGGGCACAAATTTCAAGGTGATTAACTTGAATCTTGAAAAACTAAGATCTGGGTTTTGTGCAGAAGGGTCCAAATTGGTTCCTACGTGGATAGTTTCCAAACATTCTTAGCGATTTGGGATATATTCTTGTTTTTCTAAACGGGTAAAACCGATATTTTGTGGTTAATATGGCGTTTTTCCAAGAATGCCAAGTGGATTGCCCAGACGTTGAAGAATTATGAAACGTAACTATTTCAACTAATTCAAGGAGAGATTTATGGGAAACGTGTTCATTCCCTTCAAGCATTGGTGCTCTCAAATCCTTATCCAAATGTCATATGTAATCAATCTATTGCTTATTCAAAGGCACAGGGCATGAAATTGAAATTGGATTGTAACTAATTCCAAATTCTATATAAGAGATGGAATTCTCGAGAGTAGATAGAATGGATGGGGGGAGAAGATTAATAGTATGTAGAGAAATGTAGTAGAGAGTAGATTTACAACAATTGTATTCTTTATTTTCAATAAAATTTAGAGTTGTTCTTTTATGAAGTTTTCTATCTCTATAAATTTGAAGCAAGATATTTGATGAGAGATATTTGAAGAATCGGCCTATTGATGAAGAAGGTAGGGCCCCCTTCTTTCGAGACAAAGCTGGAAGTGTTATGTTTAGTATAGTTTCTAGTTTATTAGAGGCTTGAGATTTAAAGTATTATCTTTCAACAATAGTTTGATTTCAGTTTCCATTTTTTAAATTGCCCATTGATTTAATAGAGCAAAAGTAGCAGTTTTGAATTCAGAAACTATTTTGGATATCTCATTAAATAGAAAGGTTTCATTCGACTTCAATAGAGGTTTTCATTTCATTTCAATAGAAGTTGTTGACTGATTATGGAGTGATAAGTAGAAGAATTAAAACATTATTTTCAGCCATCAATGTTCAGTAGATCTTTTATATGCCCAGAACACATTTTGTGATTAGTGCAGAACTAGTGCAAGATTAGTGCATAACAAGTACAGAACATAGCAGATTAGCATAAATTCTTTCTGCAGTTTCTTTTATGAATTCAGGAAGTAGATTTACATTTTTTATAAACTCTCTCTTCAGCCCTGCACATACAGTGTTGGTTCCTCTAAGTCTACCTCCCGGGTTGACAATTAAGTGTTGTGAATAGATGGTATATATTTACACCAACATTTTTGGTGCCGTTGTCAGGGGGGTACTAAAAAGGATTGGAGATTGGGTTTTGTTTTGTTTTTGTTGAAGGCCAAGGGGAGGAGGAGTTGTAAGACAGAAGGTAAAGACCTACGCATCTACTATAGTAGGGTCCTCCAAAGCTTTGTCGAGTAGTTAGATCTCAGCAAGTATTTCTTTAGAAGCCAGGTGTGCTTTCATTTCAGCAGTGTGCAAGTGTGTTTTCATTTCAGCAGTGTTAGATTTCATTCAGCAGTAAGAGAGTTTTGATTTCAGCAGTATAAGAGGGTGTGCATTTGATTCAGCAGAAGTAATCTTCCTTTTAGCAAGAGTGCCTTTCTTTTCAGGAGATATTCTTTCAACAGGGTATTATTTCTTTGAGTTTTCATAGAGCAAGTGTGTCTTCAAATTTTAGCAAGAGGATTTCTTTTGAGACAATAGAGATTTTCATTTAGCAAGTGTGCAGATTCCATTTCAAGCAAGTGTGAGTTTGCAGATTCAGTTTTCAGAATTAGTTATTTTCAGTTGGTGTGACTTATGTTCTTCTAGCAACCCCCCTACAACAACAACAAAAAAAAGAAAATAATAAAAAGTCAGCTAATGGATCCAAGATTGATTGAACGGAAGAAGAGATTGTTGCAGGAACTTTATTGCATTCTAACAGAACTTGAAGAGATCTCTGTAGCTGAGGAGATCGCAGAGAAATTAGTTGATCCAGTGGTTCCTTTTGAGCACCTATGCCAACCTGCAAAGAAGACTGAGCAGTTAGACATTCCAGCAACAAAAGAACATGGTACGCATGATTACATTGAGCAGTGGTTTCAATCTTCTTTACAGCTTTCAGATGCTCTTCTCCTTCAACAATTTTTGGAAATCACTCAACCAGTGTTGCTTACTCAGCATACCTTGATAACTATGCACATATATATGTTATCAAAGGGTATGAATTTGTTTTTTATTCTGCTGAGACGGTGGCTACATTGGTTATTTGCCTATACTTAAAGAAATGATTCTTTTTCTTTAAGTAGGTAGGTAGGATAGTGAATAAAGGTCAGCACCTTCAAATAGTTTGTGTTTTCTGCAAATAAAAAGAGCATCAACTACAATAAGAATTGGATTGAAGATTGTTATATTATACAAATGATGAATGGCCAGATCTTAATTATGTTGAAGTCGAGGGGCAGATGTTAAATATTTTGAAAGAACATGCTAAGAGTGTAGGAGATCTTCTCAGCAATTCCACATCATCAAGTGGATAGTTCTCGGGACCGCTAGCATTCTATTGGTGTGCCAATGTTAAGAGGTAAATTCGTTTTCATGAGGACATGCAAAAATCCAAGCATGGGGGAATATTGGGCTCGTGATTTAATACATTTTCTTGCAGATTCTTGGCTTCTTCTAGGAATGAATTGATTAAAATTTTCATACTTATGAAGTCTTTTGCTTAAGGAATTCTTGCAAAGTCTTGCTCCAATGCTTCAACACTCTTCTGGTATTATTACCGCATTATTACAGGAAAATGTATCTATTTACCTAATGCTATCACCACCAACTCTAACAACATGCATTTCAGATCATGTATGCAATATATTAAGTTCTTCTTTTAGTGCATGGCATCAAACTCTGAACAATTCCAGATATGGAGTACATGGCAACATGTGTTAAACTCTGCATTTTCCTGAGTTGTGAAACGTGGCACAAAGTAGCTTTGGATTCCTTGATGGTGCATCGGGTTATCGATAAATTGAATCCGACTGCCAGCAAAACATGATACAAGCCTTGGAGTGATTGGCGCACCAGCTCATCAATCAGTTATGATTCATCAACAGAAAAGGGGCACAAAGTATGGGAATTGAAAAATACAAGCATCCTCTCTAAACGCAATCGCTTGTTTCTCAATATCACAATCTACAACAATCTACATGGACCCCAACTTCAGTGACAATATAATTCCAGCTCATAGTCAGATATTTCTGTCAATTCCCGTCACTTCCCACACAGTCAAATTTGGGCACAAATTTCAAGGTGATTAAGTTGAATCTTGAAAAACTAAGATCTAGGTTTTGTGCAAAAGGGTCCAACTTGGTTCCCACAAGGATAGTGTCCAAAAATTCTTAGCGGTTTGGGATATATTCTCGTTTTTCTAAATGGGTAAAACCCAGATTTTGTGGTTATGGCGTTTTTCCAAGAATGCCAAGTGCCAAGTGGATTGCCCAGACATTGAAGAATTATGAAACGTAACTATTTCAAGTGATTCAAGGAGAGATTTCTGGGAAATACGTTCATTCCCTTCAAGCATTGGTGCTCTCAAATCCTTATCCAAATGTCATATGTAATCAATGTATTGCTTATTCAAAGGCACAGAGCATGAAATTGAAACGGGATTGTAACTAATTCCAAATTCTATATAAGAGATGGAATTCTTAAGAGTAGATAGGATGGATGGGGGGGGGAGATTAATAGTATGTAGAGAAATGTAGTAGAGATTAGATTTACATCAATTGTATTCTTTCTTTTCAATAAAATTCAAAGTTGTTCTTTTATGAAGTTTTATGTCTCTATAAATTTGAAGCAAGATATTTGATGAGAGATATTTGAAGAATCGGTATGTTGATGAAGAAGGCAGGGCCCCCTTCTTTCAAGACAGAGCTGGAAGTGTTATGTTTAGTATAGTTTCTAGTTTATTAGAGGCTTGAAATTTAAAGTATTATCTTTCAACAAGAGTTTGATTTCAGTTTCCATTTTTCAAATTGCCCATTGATTTAATAGAGCAGAAGTAACAGTTTTGAATTCAGAAACTATTTTGGATATCTCATTAAATAGAAAGGTTTCATTCGAATTTAGTAGAGGTTTTCATTTCATTTCAATATAAGTTGTTGAGTGATTATGGAGTGATAAGTAACAGAATTAAAACATTATTTTCAGCCATCAATGTTCAGTAGATCTTTTATATGCCCGGAACACATTTTGTGATTAGTGCAGGATTAGTGCAGAACGAGTACAGAACAGGGCAGATTAGCATAAATTCTTTCCACAGTTTCTTTTATGAATTCAGGAAGTAGATTTACATTTTGTATAAACTCTCTCTTCAACCATGCACATACAGTGCTGGTTCCTCTAAGTCTACCTCCTCAGGTTGACAATTAAGTGTTGTGAATAGATGGTATATATTTACACCGACATTTTTGGCGCCGTTACTGGGGAGGTGCTAAAAAGGATTGGAGATTGGGTTTTGTTTTGTGTTTCTTGAAGGCCAAGGGGAGGAGGAGTTGTAAGACAGAAGGTAAATACCTACACAACTACTATCATAGGGTCCTACAAAGCTTTGTCGAGTAGTTAGATCTTAGCAAGTATTTCTTTAGAAGCCAGGTGTGCTTTCATTTCAGCAGTGTGCAAGTGTGTTTTCATTTCAGCAGTGTTAGATTTCATTCAACAATAAGAGAATTTTGATTCCAGCAGGATAAGAGGGTGTGCATTAGATTCAACAGAAGTAATCTTCCTTTTAGCAAGAGTTCCTTTCTTTTCAGCAAGGTATTATTTCTTTGAGTTTTCATAGAGCAAGTGTGCCTTCAAATTTCAGCAAGAGGGTTTCTTTTGAGACAATAGATATTTTCATTTAGCAAGTGTGCAGATTTCATTTCAAGCAAGTGTGAGTTTGCAGATTCAGTTTTCAGAATTATTTATTTTCAGTTGGTGTGACTTATGTTCTTCTAGCAAACCCCCTACAACAAAATAATAATAATAAGAAGAATAATAAGTCAACTAATGGATCCAGGATTGATTGAACGGAAGAAGAGATTGTTGCGGGAACTTTATTGCATTCTAACAAAACTTGAAGAGATCTTTGTAGCTAAGGAGATAGCAGAGAAATTAGTTGATCTAGTGGTTCCTTTTGAGCACCTATACCAACCTGCAAAGAAGACCGAGTAGTTAGACATTCCAGCAGCAAAAGAACAGGGTATGCATGATTACATTGAGCAGTGATTTCAATCTTATTTACAGCTTTCAGATGCTCTTCTCCTTCAACAATTTTTGGAAATCACTCAATCGGTGTTGCTTATTCAGCATACCTTGGTAACTATGCACATATATATGTTATCAAAGGGTATGAATTTGTTTTTTATTCTGCTGAGATGGTGGCTACATTGGTTATTTTCCTATACTTAAAGAAATGATTATTTTTCTTTAAGTAGGTAGGTAGGATAGTGAATAAAGGTCAGCACCTTCAAATAGTTTGTGTTTTCTGCAATAAAAAGAGCATCAGCTGCAATAAGAATTGGATTGAAGATTGTTATATTATACAAATGATGAATGGCCGGATCTTAATTATGCTGAAGTCGAGGGGCAGATGTTAAATATTTTGAAAGAACATGCTAAGAGTGCAGGAGATCTTCTCAGCAATTCCACATCATCAAGTGGACAGTTCTCGGGACCGCTAGCATTCTATTGTTGTGTCAATGTTAAGAGGTAAATTCATTTGCATGAGGACATGCAAAAATCCAAGCATGGGGGAATGTTGGGCTTGTGATTTAATACATTTTCTTGCAGATTCTTGGCTTCTTCATGGAATAAATTGATTAAATTTTTCATACTTATGAAGTCTTTTGCTTAAGGAATTCTTGCAAAGTCTTACTCCAATGCTTCAACACTCTTATAGTATTATTACCACATTATTATAGGAAAATGTATCTATTTACCTAATGCTATCACCACCAACTCTAACAACATGCATTTCAGATCATGTATGCAATATATTAAGTTCTTCTTTTAGTGTGTGGCATCAGACTCTGAATAATTTCAGATATGGAGTACGTGGAAACATGTGTTAAACTCTGTGTTTTCCTGAGTTGTGAGACGTGGCGCAAAGGAGCTCTGGATTCCCTGATGGTGCATCAACTTATCAATTCATTGAATCTGACTGCCAGCAAAACATGGTACAAGCCTTGGAGTGATTGGCGCACCAGCTCATCAATCAGTTATGATTCATCAACAGAAAAGGGGCACGAAGTATGGGAATTGAAAAATACAAGCATGCTCTCTAAACACAGTTGCTTGTTTCTCAAGATCACAATCTAAAGCAATCTACGTGGACCCCAACTTCAGTGACAGTATAATTCCATCTCATATTCAGATATTTCTGTCAATTCTCGTCACTTCCCACACAGTCAAATTTGGGTGCAAATTTCAAGGTGATTAAGTTGAATATTGAAAAACTAAGATCTAAGTTTTGTGCAGAAGGGTCCAAATTGGTTCCCACGCAAATAGTTTCCAAAAATTCTTAGCGGTTTGGGATATATTCTCGTTTTTCTAAACGGGTAAAACCCAGATTTTGTGGTGATGGCATTTTTCCAAGAATGCCAAGTGCCAAGCGGATTGCCCATACGTTGAAGAATTATGAAACATAACTATTTCAACCGATTCAAGGAGAGATTTATGGGAAACTTGTCCATTCCCTTCAAGCGTTGGTGCTCTCAAATCCTTATCCAAATGTCATATGTAATCAATGTATTTCTTATTCAAAGGCACAGGGCATGAAATTGAAACGGGATTGTAACTAATTCCAAATTCTATATAAGAGCTGGAATTCTCGAGAGTAGATAGGATGGATGGGGGGGAAGATTAATAGTATGTAGAGAAATGTAGTAGAGAGTAGATTTACAACAATTGTATTATTTCTTTTCAATAAAATTCAGAGTTGTTCTTTTATGAAGTTTTCTGTCTCTATAAATTTGAAGCAAGATATTTGATGAGAGATATTTGAAGAATCGGCCTATTGATGAAGAAGGTAGGGCCCCCTTCTTTTGAGACAGAGATGGAAGTGTTATGTTTAGTATAGTTTCTAGTTTATTAGAGGCTTGAGATTTAAAGTATTATCTTTCAACAAGAGTTTGATTTCAGTTTCCATTTTTCAAATTGCCCATTGATTTAATAGAGAAGAAGTAGTAGTTTTGAATTCATAAACTATTTTGGATATCTCATTAAATAGAAAGGTTTCATTCGACTTCAGTAGAGGTTTTCATTTCATTTCAATAGAAGTTGTTGAGTGATTATGGAGTGATAAGTAGCAGAATTAAAACATTATTTTCAGCCATCAATGTTCAGTAGATCTTTTATATGCCCGTAACACATTTTGTGATTAGTGTAGGATTAGTGCAGAGCGAGTACAGAACATGGCAGATTAGCATAAATTCTTTCCACAGTTTCTTTTATGAATTCAGGAAGTAGATTTACATTTTTTATAAACTCTCTCTTCAACCATGTACATACAGTGTTGGTTCCTCTAAGTCTCTCTCCCCGGATTGACAATTAAGTGTTGTGAATAGATGGTATATATTTACACCAACATTCCTTTCAGACTACACCAATCTTGTCTCGAAAGTACTCAAACTTCACACAAGATAGAGGTTTAGTCAACACTTCTGCTACATGTTCATTTGTGCCAACATATTGGATCTTCATGACTCCCTTCTGTACCAAGTCACGAATGTAGTGTTACCAGATCTCAATGTGCTTCATCTTATCATGGAACACTGGGTTCTCTGTCATCTTTATGCAATTATGATTATCACAAAAGATCACGGTAGCATCCATTTCTAGGTTAAACAGACCTGTCAACAACTTTCGAAGCCATATGGATTCATAACTGGCGGAGCATGTTTCAATGTACTCTACTTCTTATTTACTAAGAGCACTACTGAATTGCTTCCTTCTTTTCCATGAAGTCATGGCTGACCCTAAACTGAAACAACATCCTGAAGTGCTTTTTTTTTCTGAAGCCCTTCTAGCCCAATCAAAATCAGTATATCCATACAATCTAAAGTCATAATCTCCAGTATAACAGAGGCCATAGTCCAACGTACCCTTAAGGTATCTCATCACATGCTTTGCAACTATAAGGTGAAAACATTTGGGCTCCACCAGATACTAACTCAAGGTGTTCACAACAAAGAATATATCTAGTCTAGTATTCGTCAGATATATCAATGAACCAATCATTTATCTGTATAGAGTAACATCAACTATTTCGGACGAAGTATCAGCCAATAACTTCATATTCGTCTCCATAGGAGTGGACATGGATTTATAATCCATCATGTCGAATATCTTCAAAATTTCCACAACATGATTTCCTTGATTAAGGAAAATCTCTTTTAGGCCCTGCCATACTTCAAGACCTAAGAAATAGTGCATTGGGCCTAGGTCCTTCATTTCAAATTTAGTGGCAAGCTTCTTCTTGTTAAATTTGGCAGCATCGACAGTCATTCTCCAATGAGAGGCCATATGGGCCACCCTGAGGCTATCCAGGGAGATTTGGATAATCAACCAGTCTTGTGAGGTATTGACAAAATCCAGGGGGAACGGACAACCTTTGTGAGTCAAACCAAATTAAGTCAGGACAAACGAGATGCTATGTGAGTCTAATGCAAAAGTCAAGGGGAACGTACAACCTCTGTGAGCATAGACAGACTAGTGCAAAATTCAGGGGGAACGTACAACCTCTATGAGCATAGACAGACTAGTGCGAAATTCAGGGGGGACGTACAACCTCTGTGAACATAGACAGTCTAGTGCAAAAGTCAGGGGGAATGTACAACCTCTGTGAGCATAGACAAACTAGTGCAAAATTTAGGGGGAACATACAACCTCTGTGAACCTAGTCAAACCTTGTGAGCCATGAGAAAAACTCAAGGTATCTAGCAAAAGTTAGGTTGAATGTAAAATTCCTATGAACTAGAAACAAATTATATTCCTAATATTGTAAATGATGTAATTGTATTGATCTAGTATGTTGGCAAATGTAAACATTATCCACCATGAAGAGAATTTTGAATTGCCTTGTCAAGAGTTGTAACTAAAGTCTTGAGTCTAGTTCTATGTTAGAACTAAAGTGTAATGTTGAGTTGCAACTAAAGTC
>SNQJ01S0115847.1:17135-27972 GCA_010110895.2 Picea sitchensis | reverse complement strand
GTGGGGTTTTTAGCTTTACGCTTTCTCGGTAAAACTTCTTTGTTATGTGTTATTGATATTTCACTTTGTGCATTGTGGTTGTGATCATGGTTTAATTGCTTCCACAAAAGTAATAGTAGAAGCAATTATGTATTTAACAAGTGGCGAAAATTGTTAGATCAGGAGAATCGTAGGAATACATTAATTTGTATCGAAATTTCTACACGGCACATCAGTAAAGATTGGTAATGTATTCCGGCCATCAGATGCTCTTCTGATCTCACACATTAGGGGGCATCTATTATAACCTTAAATTTCACCACACATGCTTACCTAGCATCAGGCCAACTCANAATAGCCCGCGTGGACCGACAAAAGCATGAAAAAAGGAATGTTGCTGATGGAACAAAAATATATGGGTGATTTAACTGAAACTCCCAGCCATGCATGGCTGAGGGTTCGTCCAAATACCTAGCTCCTTCTAGCCTATAAAAGAAGGGGTAGGGGTACCATTTGGAGAAGGAAGAATATAGCAAATAAACTCTGCCCATTTACGTATTCCATTGTCCCAACCCTTTAGCATTTCCTAATGCCAAAGGAGATTTAAAGCAAAGCAGTTGAAGGACAGAAGAAGAGGAGCCCAGGATCAGGTTCAAGGAGCAGTGGCTGGTCTCATCTTTTGTAAGTTGACTCATTTTAAGTAATAAAGAGAATGTTTTTCCCATCCCAATTCATGAACTTTTTATGGTTTGATTAGTTTATGTTTGATTTCTAACCCATGAGTATATAAGTAGTATGCATGCATAGTTATTGCTCGTCTTGAATGCAGGTCAACTTTGGAAGGAGTATTGCGAACAAGTAATCAAGCACAACGGAGGATTGAAATCAAACGTCGGTAATGAGGTAGGTTGATATTTCCATGCATTTACTAAGAAAAGGGGATTTAAATCTAGGGATGAAGGTAGAAAGTAATTTCTATTCAGTCATATCTGCATGCAAAGTCTGAACTCTATTTGCTAGTCCATAGGGTGTTTTTCCCCAACAACACTGGGACCTAGCCTCTAGGGTCACAAAACCATCAGGAGGAGTTAACATAACCTAAATAGGAAACATATTGGACAATTTTAAGACTGATATCCTTAGTTCGCTTAGCTCCCAAATGGACACTTTCCAAGCAAATACAAACAATGAAGAAGTCAACCTAGCATTAGCCGTCTTCTGTTCTAGATGTCGAAAAAAACACCCTTTAAGGGAGTGCCCTTTAGATAACATAGATATATGTGGTATCTACAAGAAAAATCATGATACTCAGAGTTTCCCTTCTCTACCTGAGTTAAAATAATATTATCAAGGGGGCACCAGGGAAACTGAACAAATTTGTTTTGTGGCCCTAAAATGACCATGTCCACCCAAGGCACCAAGCATGACACAAGAGCAACCCCAATTTCCTCCATACTATACTTAGTATCAATATTCACAACAGAATTGGTATGATTCCATTCCCTGGAAACAATGGAAAACCCAGACACAAAACCAACCTTGGAAACAAGGTTGGAGAGGGCCTACTCTTCAACAGTCCACTCCTCAACCACACCCTCCAATCCAACATAAAAAAAAACTGCAACTGCCATCCAACCAACCTCCTCCGAGACCCACACAATTACCGACCCAACCAATACCAAATCCAAATAATAAAGTAGTTCATCCTGCCTACAACGTTGAACTACCCTTATTTCCCACGTATGTCATTTCTCCTACGGAGTTTCAAAACATACATCTACGATCAGGAAGAGTGGTTAAGGATCATGCCTCATCCATCATCCAGGAACAGGATGATGAGGATAATCCTCCCAAGTTAGACAACCAAGACACTAATACCTCAAAAGAAAAAGAAAATACCACTCAAAAAGACCCCGATGAGTAGGAATCGCTCCCAGAACCACTTTATCCAGAAAGGTTAAGTATAGAAAAGTCCCCCACACAACCAGAATTTGACCTTTTAGGAGAACTTCGAAATGTTTGTGTCAAGATTCCTTTGTTCCAAGCTATTAAGGATGTCCCAATATATGCTAAGGTTGTTCATGAAATCTACCTCAAAAAGTTTGGAAGGAAACAAAAAAAACAAGAAATTCTTCATGTCATAGGGAAGTTAGCCGATCTAATGCTAGGAAAAATATTTATGGCCAAATACATGGATCTAGGAAGTCTGATTGTCAAAGTCAACATTAATAACACTTCCATCGCTAATACTATGGTAGACTTATGAGCATCCATAAATGTAATGACCAAAGAAACCATGGAAAAACTTCAACTATCGGGTCTTTGAACAACCCCTACAGTTCTTCAACTAAAAGATAGATCCATAGTAAAGCCCGAGGGGATGCTGGAAGATATAACTGTTTCTGTAGACTCGTGGGAATACCCAACAAACTTTATGGTCCTTCAACTGAAGGCCAACCTAGGAGGATACCCATTAAATTTTGGAAGACCCTAGTTGGACACTGTTGATGCATATATCGATTGCAGATCAGGAGATATGACCATCTCCCATGGGAGCTCAACCAAGAAGATAACCCTCTACCCTCCTGCTAAACCTTCCCATGACCTAGAGAATTCCCCCTGGATCAAAGATAGTGATGTGGAACCCACACAACTATCATTGACCCTTGACCAAGCATCGACATTTAAATAGGATACTAAGGATGATTTTATTTGTACATATCTAGCACATCCTCACATAGCCAACCACCCAACTTTGGAGCATATCCTAGTGGATAAATTCCAGGAAGTCTATTCACCAATTGAACCAACACAATTACTAGTTGAATTGGTTCCTATGAATGCTACCTCTAAATATCAAATCTTAGCTATTGAAATCTATCCCTCTCAGCAAAATCATCTCATCGAAATAATAAGAAAGCACAGTTCCACCTTCACTTGGGATTATACTGACATGAAAGGGATCCACCCTAATCCATGCACCCATCACATTTATCTTAAGTAAGATTCTCGACCTATTCAACAACCACAATGGAGAATGAACCTTGCTCTGAAGGATATAGTCAAGGAGGGATCGAGAAGCTCCTTGACGTAAATTACATTTACCCAATCTCTGACAGTAAATGGGTTTCTCCCTTGGTTATTGTGCCAAAGAAGACTGGAAAGTGGTGTATTTGTGTTGACTACAGGGACTTGAATAAGGCCACGTTGAAAGACTACTTCCCATTACCATTCATTGATCAAGTCCTGGATACCTTGGAAGGGAAAAAATATTTCTCTTTTCTCGATGAGTTTAGCAGTTATAATCAGATACAGATCACCCCTACAGATCAAGAGAAAACCAATTTTACATGCCCATGGGGAACTTATGCTTACCAAGTACTTCTATTTGGACTATGTAACAGTCTTGCTACATTCCAAAGGGTTGTCTTACGGATATTCTCTGACTTGACCAATGATTGCATGGAAATTTATATGTACGATTTTACCATATATGGAGATACATTTCATGAAGCTTTAGACAATCTAGAAAAGGTCATGATCAGATGCCAAGAAATCAACCTCTCTCTCAGCCATTAAAAATTCCATATGCCTCGTACTGGAGGGGATTGTGCTAGGAAACCACATATCACCTACATGAATTCAAGTATATCCTGCTAAGATCAAAGTCATTCATGACCTTCCAGTGCCCACAACCCATAAAGATGTCTGAATATTTCTAGGAAATGAAGCTAATATCGTAGATTTATTGAAAACTTTACAAATATAACATCTCCCCTATTTCAATTACTTACAGAAGCTACAAAATTCTCCTGGAATGAGCAATGTCAAACCACATTTGAAACCTTAAAGGAAAAATAATCTATTGCACCAATCTTCCAGGGCCCCAATTGGTCCATACCTTTCCATATCTCTACAGACTCCTTGGATACAGCCATTGGCATTGTTCTAGGGTAGAAAGAGGAACAAAAACCATATGCCATATATTACATTAGTAAGAACCTTACCCCTTCTAAAAAGAACTATACCGTAACTGAAAAAGAGTTTCTTGTTGTTTTATATGCTATTAATAAATTTTGTTATTACATCACAAGTTATTATGTCTTCGTACATACTGATCACTATGCCATTCGTTATCTCATGAAAAAATATGTCACCAATGGCATAGTGACCAGGTAGTTTCTCTTACTACAGGAGTTTGACATTTTGATCATTGACAAGCCAGAAAGGGAGAATGTCGTTGCTGAATTTCTCTCTTGACTCACCAACGAAGGAGAGGTTGTCCCTATGGAAGACACCTTCCCATATGAGCATTTGTTTTCTTTATATACTAACACACCATGGTTTGCAGATATAACTAATTACTTGGTTTCAGGTAGACTCCTACAACATCTATCCCCAAAAGAGCATCAAAGGTTTATTCGACAAAGCGCAACATATTCCTAGATCGAAGGATACATGTTTCGTACTGGGAAGGATCGTATTATCCAATGTTGTGTTTGAGAAGATGGAATTTATGACATATTGAAAACATGTCATGATAAACCATATGGAGGCCACTTTGCAGATAAGAGGACTACAAACAAAGTATTTCACCTAGATTATTATTGGTCGACCATATTTCGAGATGCCAAGAAGTACGTCAAGAGTTGTGACAAGTGTCAGAGAATGGGATGACCTGTGAATTCAGATGATATTCCACTCCAACCTCAGCTTCAGATAGAACCCTTTGAGAAGTGGGCCCTTGATTTCTTGGGACCAATTAACCCACCATCAAAACAAAAGATGTACATCCTGGTATGCACTGACTATGTAACTAAATGGGTTGAAGCCAAAGCACTTCCAAAGGCCACAAAGGATGCAATGGCTAATTTATTATATGAAGATATCTTCTTCTGCTTTGGGGTCCCCCGGGAGATCGTCATTGATCAAGGGACCCAGTTCACTTCACGACTCACCCAGTCCATTACTGAGAAATTCAAGATTAAACATCGGATGTCAACTCCATACCACCGTTAGGAAAATCGACAGGTGAAAGTCACTAACTGGGTACGGGAAACTATCCTGACTAAAACAGTCCATCATCATCATAAGGATTGGGCTGATAGACTCCCAGAGGCATTATAGGCCTACAAAACCACATGGAGGAACACCAAAGGGTTTACCCCCTATGAACTAGTATATGGGAAATGTGTGGTTCTCCCCATCGAATTCGAGATCAAAACGTCGAGGATCGCACTACAGGTGGCCTTGGATCTCTCGGAAGCCCAACAACATAGGCTTGAGAAGATTAATGAGCTTGATGAAATCCGCCAGGCTGCAATACATCAAACTTCTTTAGTCCAACAACATAGGGCTAAATGGAATGACGAATTCATCAAAGAAAATAAGTTTAAAGAATGAGAGTGGGCCCTTCTATTTGATTCACGATATAAGGATTTTAAAGGCAAATTCCACACCCAATGGTTGGGACCATACGAGGTAGATATTGTATACAATAATGGATTCGTTAAGATTTGTACCATTGATGAAGAAAGAACGTCATTGATGGTAAATGCTCATCGATTGAGGTTAAATAAGAATCCTAGGACCAAGGAGGAATTTATTCAAGAACTAGTCAAACATATTGATCTCAATATAATAGGAACAGTGGCATCGCCACCTGTGCCCACTATTCCCTGACCCATTTTCCCAATTTAATAAAAAAAACAAAAGATTTGGCAGGGAAAAAATGGTCGTAGGCGTTGTCGACATTGAATATGTTGGAAAACCAATGACTGGCCAACATCACCAAGTTAAGAAAATTCCAGTTGTGAAAACCTTTCAAGGCACAACTAGACAAGCTCTTGTTTGAAAACTAGGCTTCCTGCAGGAAAAGTTTGCATTTTCAGTATGAGTATATGATAAGTGAAAGTATCTGGTGATAAATTTTGTGATTGCATTTTTATTTCCCTGATGGCAACCTTCAAACATATTGACAAAATTCTTCGTCAAATGTTGCATTAATAATAACAGTTTCATGATTCCGCGGGATTGCAAGGGAACCTGTTACTCTGGCACAACTGATAAAAAGTCAGAAAGCCTAAAGACAACCTGACTACATCCAACATTGCAACAAATCATTGGCATCATATATTTCAAAGTTCAGTTTTATGACCCTGTAGAATTACAAGGAATTTTATCATTAACAATTGTTCTAAGAATATATGAACCTAGAAATTTAAAAGACAAGCCTGCTATGACGGAAACTAAGGGATCCTAACAACAATAGCATCTGCATCACACACTGGAAATTCCAGGTTCTCTTTTGAAACCACCCCTTTTCTTTTCTGTAATTTGAAGTTAAGAGATTATGTGGAAAATGAGTGATATCATTCCTTAATTGTCCTCAATTATCCTAAGTACTAAAATCCTACTGATTTACGAATCACTTAGCTTATAGATATTGTTGATAAGTACCCCGTCCTGTTTAGAAAAAATCATCGAGATTATGGTCATGTATTAGCTAAAGCTCATCTATGAAAGAAGAGCCTACCACAACCTTCACATTACATAATATTTTTAATCATTGGCTAAAGGCTAGCTGCTAAGGGTTATGCTCTATAATGACATTTCCTATCGACTTTATGACCATTATGTAGTGATAAAACCACATCTAATCGACCATTATGAAGCGAACATCCTTAACTTACCATATCTGACCACACTCTATTGCTTTACCCAATAATTATTTCATGCCCTCATCGGTCTTGATGTGAAATTATTTCTAGTCCTAAGGATACCCAATGGGATAATTACCATTTGGTATCTTTTCGACTCTGGAAAACACTTAATCCATTCCATAGAGATTTGAATCGGGGGTAGTGGTGACTTTTGAAGGCTCGATAGAGACTACCAGGTATCAAGGTGATACGAACTAGGTAGAACTATAAAGGAGGGATAAAGCCCTTGCTACACCACAGCTAAAGAACCACCGCTCAAATAAGTTTTCGAGACCAAGCATAATCTGAATCACACTAGAATTCAACGAGAGATAGGAGGGACACAGGCAAACAAATTCCAGGGGAATCGAGCTATAAAAGGGCATTGGACGCAACGATTTGAAGGCATATTTCCTAAAAGGAGTCATCAATTCATACATAGGCTACGCGGACCAATGGTTGAGCTCGTCTTGGTTGTCTATAGAAGATGAGAGCCCAAGTCAAATCATGGGATTAAGTAAGCCACCAATAAGAATCTATGTTGCATTCTGGATTCGATCTGGACCCGGTCTTGACATTTAAAGGCTGAGCCAAAGAATTTTTTTATCCGAGTTCACCTCGGAAAAAGAATGTGCCCTTTCCAGTAAAAGAAGAAAGGAATCATGCCAAATACAAAAAAGGGAGATAGCCAGTAGAGTAAATTTGAGTCGAGGGGAGAGGAAAACAGAACATCTTTGGGTTATCGATAAACTCTTGGTAAGTGTTGAAACCATAACTGTTTTTTTTCTTCATCGAAATTAATCTTGCAAATATGGGAGGAGAAGTGAAATGGATTGAGCCTAATAATATAGAGGGAATTAAACGAAATCCCACAACCATGAGAGTATTTGAGCAAGCGGCCTGGCAGGCATTTCTGGAGAAATTCCAAGGTTCTGACCATGATTTGGTCTCATAATTTTCCCATAATTTTAATGGGAGGCATACCATGGTAAGGAGATTGACCCTCATCGTTTCTGATGAATCCATGAGAAAAATTACAAAATTACCTCTACATGGAGAGAAGTGGTATAAGAACTTTAAAATTGTTCCTGAAAATTGGGTTCAATTTCTCAAGATACCGTCCCCACTCCCTTATTTGAGAATGTAAATGTGTTAAACCTGTACATAATAGATCTAGCTAGAAAATAATACACATTTTCAAAGAGTAATTGAGAAAGAAGAACAAGGAGAGAAAGAATAGAATAATTCTCATTAACCGTAATGAATAATGAATCATTTACACATCATATACTTTGTATAACTCAATGAATGCACACTGGAGGAGAACCAATGCGTCATAGTGGTGGTCTAGAGTGATTTGGACACACACCATCAGTTACAGGAGTGAACTGTCACCTAGTCTAGTCTCTCAGGCAGTTACAAGAGTGAATTTCCACTTCGCTGAGTTAACTAGTCAACCAGTGTTCAGTTAACTGATTGAACATAGTGTAGTGAGGAGTAGATCAAAGAATCAACGGTAATGGGTCAGTCTAGTGATGATCCCAAGGAAAGTGCGCATTATCATGGTGATGATCCCAAAGTTTCATGGTGACAAAACCAATGCATCATCTAGACTCAATATCTGATTCACTTCCTATCCCTTGGATGTCGCAATGGCAAGTGTCAATTGTATGGAATCCATCTTCACTACTGGAGCGAAGGTCTCATCATAGTCAATACCATGCACCTGCTGAAAGCCTTTGGCAACAATCCTAGCTTTGTATCTGCTAATTTTTCCATCTGCTATGCTCTTGGTCCTGTAGGCCCATCTGCATCTGAAAAGTTTCCTCCCAGNNNNTCCCAAAAGGGACTTCCAACAGCCTCACCAAAAGACTATGGATCTGAAGACTGAACTAAGAAAAGATTCTTGGAGGGAAATGGTTCAGTGGTAGTGAGTGCAATAGGAGGATCCTCTAAATCAAATCAAGTCCTCCTAGTATCAGCTCAATCACCAAGGAGATCCCCTGCATCCTGAAGAGTAGTTTGTGCCCACTTGGGCCTCTGCTCTGGCTCTGCAATTGCATCTGGATGCTCTGAATATGCATTTGATTGCACTGACTCTGTATCTAAATCATATGATTCCTCTGAATCAGAACTTTCATTTGAAGAAGATTTGACATGTGCATGCTCATCATCTCGGACAGGTGAAAGAATGAAGGTGTCTGCATGTGGCTTTGAGGTACATGCAAGACACTTTCCTTGAATTGGACACTTTGCTAATTGATGGGCTGGTCCAAGAAAAGATTAATAAGTCTATATCTCTTCACACTGTTGGAGTATCCAACAAAAATACACTCAGTGCTATGTGGATCAAGTCCCTTCCTCTTTTCAGAGGGAATCTGGGCCCATGCACGTGAACCGGAAATATGAAAGTGGGTCACTTCCTGTTTGAGGTCGCTCCAAGCCTCGTAGGGGGTCTTATCCTTGACAAATATATGAGGAGATCTATTTTGGATATATGTTGCACAATTAAGTGCTTCAACCCATAGTCTCTGTGGTAGTGACTTTGCATGCAGCATGCAAGATGCCATCTCCTTTAGAGATCTGTTGTTCCTCTCAAGGCATGGCTAGAATTGTCTTTCTTGGGATTATGATATTTTAGCTTCCTCTTATTGGCAGCCTTAGGGAAGTGATCTCCAAGGTTGTTTTTCAGAAGTATTTGAGTCATTAGATATATTTGGTTTTGCATGCATGCGGATTCTGGATGGAATCCTTTGTGACAGTATGTGCATTTCTCCCGTTTTCTTCTCTTTTCCCCTTTGGATCCGGAGGCATCGGTGAAGGGTTTTGAGTACCCTTCATTCTTCGGATTTGCATGAGATTTATTTTTTCCTTTATCTTTAGATTTCTGATATTGATGGTTTCCATCTTGCACAGTAAGTGCGTGCTACTTTGGGCCTTTGATTTTTCACATGTTGATGAGCTTGGTTTGCTCATGTGTCAGGAATTCGATAAAGTCCTCAAGAGAAGGCATCTTCTAGGTGTCTCTAGAGGTGAATCTAACTGAATGGAATGTGGACACGAACACAGAGAATTCAGGACCAATTTTGGAGAGAATGGTGAGAACCAAGTGTTTCTCCTCCTTAGATTTATCAACCCCGCAAGCTTTGAGTTACGACAGTAAATCCTTGAATTTTGTAAAGAAATATTGGATATTGTCGAAGATTTTTGGATCCAATGTGAGAAATTCCACCTCTAGCATGTGTCCCCTCATCTCATCATGTTTTCCAAAGAGTCCTTCTAAGGTGGTCCAAGCTTAATTGGGAGTCTTACAGAAAGATATGTGAAAAAGGAGATCGAGAGAAAAAGACTATAATTGTTTTGAATGCTTCATCCATTCGATTTAAGTACTTGGATTTTTCTATGGCTGATCTCATTTTTGTGTTTGTATTCAAGGTTAACCTATACAATCCTATGGTTCAAATATGTATGACTATTTTCTCCTTCCATGCAAAGTAGTTGTAAGGTGTAAGAATGAATTCTTTTGGGAAATCCATATTTTCACTATCTTCAATCTTTTGTACTTGCAAAAAAATTTGGTGTAGATTTTTCTTAGCAATCCATCGGCTCTTATACCATGTAAATGTGTTGAACCTGCACATAATAGATCTAGCTAGAAAATACTACACACATTTGTAGATAGTAATTGATAAAGAATAAGAACGAGAGAAAGAATAAAAAAATCATCATTAACCGTAATGAATAATGAATAATTTACACATGATACACTTTGTATAACTCAATGAATGTGCACTGGAGGAGAACCAATGCACCAAAGTGGTGGTATAGAGTGATTTGGACACATACCAGCAGTTACAGGAGTGAACTGCCACCTAGTCTAGTCACTCAAGCAGTTACGGGAGTGAACTGCCACCTAGTTGAGTTAACTAGTCAACCAGTCTTCAGTTAACTGATTGAACAGAGTGTAGTGAGGAGTTGATCAAGGAATCAAGGGTAATGCGCCAGTCTGGTGATGATCCCAAGGAAAGTGCACATTAGCATGGTGATGATCCCAATGTTGCATGGTGACAAAACCAATGCATCATCTAGACTCAACTCAACTAGTCAAACTGAAGTGTCAACTGAAGAGAATATTCTCCCCTAAAATATAGGAGACT
>SNQJ01S0115846.1:18375-34180 GCA_010110895.2 Picea sitchensis | reverse complement strand
TTTTTTTGTTATTAATTAGATATATTGAAAAAAGATGGAAAAAAGTTCTTTCCAAATTGACTTTTTGTTATTTTGTTAAAGGTATTTGTTATTTTGTTAAAGGCATTGTAGAAATCTCTTCGATCGAGGAAAAATATCTCTTGTAACAAATGAATGGATTCAATTGAGTTAGTAAATTGACTTTTTGTTATTTTGTCAAAGGCATTGTAGAAATCTCTTCGATCGAGGAAAAATATCTCTTGTAACAAATGAATGGATTCAATTGAGTTAGTAAATTGAAGGATCTATAAAAGTGATATATTAATATAAACATTTGGTCACCACTTCATTTTCATTGTAAATATTTAGGTAAGAATATGTTAAATACTTGTGATTTGATGAATGAAACAATATCTTTCTCTATGTGAATGGGTCTTATTTCAGTAATGCGTAAGGAAGAGAGATTGTTGTGGATGGACAAGGGTTTGAATAATTGTCCATATGTAATATTATTCCTTTTGATATGAATCATTTCCATATCAGAAGGTAATATCTTCCTATAATTTTACCAAGGATGATGCAAATAATAATAAAAAAATAACGTATTTTATCCATGAAAAGAATCTCTCAATGAGATTTGATTCGATAGTTTCAGGTGATTCATCCAAATGTCTCATTTGTTGTATATCGTCAAAAAATAAGTGTTATCGAATTATTCCATGCAATTTTTTTCATTATCATGTAAGTCAATAATCAATGGATAAATAGGTATTTTATTGGAAACAAATGTTGCAATTGTTCCTTCATCAATCAATAATTTTAATCTTTGTGAAAGATTATGCTCATTTAAAAGACAGGGTTTGAATGTTTTGAAATGAACGATTAGAGAACCAATTGGATCCAAAAACTTATTTAGTAATCATTCATTGATACTTTTGAGATTAATAAAGAGAAAATCCAAAATCAAAATCAAAATATCGAGCATAGAATTGAAATTTAAAATAATATTAAACTTTGAATTTAAGATCTACATGCTACTTTCTGAAAGGGAAGAAAAATTTGAATATTCTTTTTTGTTGCGACATAGAGACCAACCAAGTGGATATTCATTAGTATTAGTAAATGATGCAATTGGATTGAACACTATTTGAAAATAATTTTGTTAAAAAAAAGCTAGTTTCAAATATTTCCTAAATTATTCGGTCTGATTGTACACATTCAAATTTTGATTGATATCTCTACCTATTCAAATAATACAATGGTTGAACCATTATCTCTGAAATTTTCTACAACTTGATGATTGATAGTAAATTGTGTATTTCATTACATTATTAAAACTTTCATTTTCTATCCAATTCGTTCAAATGTGATCGTTTAAATTGTGATTGGACTTGTTTATAAAATCAAATCTATTGGGTATTTTTTTTTAATACACAACAATATTATATTGAATCGATTCATAACAATTCAAATCTTTAGTTCTATAATCATTAAGAGGAGTTCCTATCTCCAAGCAATTTTTGGAATTGATTTTTCTCAATTCTTTGTCGATTATTTGACAAATTCCATATGGGAGAAGTGGTTCTCTAGTATATCTCCATTGATAATAAGATAACAGATATTTTGGTAAATCCTTTGTCCAATATGAAAATTTTGCGTACTTAAGGGACAAGCTGGACTCGTGGAGATGAATTCCTTATTGGAAATGGAAATGATTACCCCCAGGTTGGGAGGGAGGACTGATATGTTATTGATATATGGACAGTCATTTTCTAGTTTGGAAAATGGTCCAAGATGGGAAGTCACTTCAGTTCAGAAAGTGGCCCAATATTTCTAATGAATAGTCATTTCCTAGTTCGGAAAATGGTCCAAATCAGACAATCATTTTTGTAATGAAAATGGTCTAATATATTGTTGATGTACCATATACAATGATTACCCTTGTGGCCAGTGTGGGGGAATGGTATAGGAGAATAATTCTTCTTGGAGGTCACTCTAAGTAGTGGTCAAGAAGAATGGTCCACCTCTTCGAAAAGTCATTCTTTTGAAGTTCACAGTTGTGAGCAATTTTGAAGAATGGTCCATTATCGGAGATTGGTGCAAGACAGTCATTTCCATAGGAAATGGTTCGAATAGTCATTCCCTAGGGAAAACTTATTATCTCCAAGTTTCACTTTGATTAGTTCTCGAAGAATGGCCTAGTTAGGTGAATGGTCCAAATTGACTGTTTGTTATTTTGTTAAAGGAATTGTAGAAATCTCTTTGATCGAGGAAACATATCTCTTGTAACAATTGCATGGATTCAATCGAGTTAGTAAACTGAAGGAATTATACAAGTGATATATGAATACAAACATTTGGTCACAACTTCCTTTTCATTGTAAATATTTAGGTAAGAATATGTTAAATACTTGTGACTTGATGAATGAAATAGTCTATTTCTCTATGTGAACAGGTCATATATAACTAATGGGAAAGGAAGAAAGATTGTTGTGGATGGGAAAAGGTTTGAATAATTTTCCTTATGTAATATTATTCCTTTTGATATGCATCCTTTCCATATCATAAGATAATCTCTTCCTATAATTTGACTGAGGATTATGAAAATAATAAAAAAAATGGAGCGTATTTTATCCATGAAAAGAAGCTCTCAATGAGATTTGATTAGATAGTTTCACGTGATTCATACAAATGTCTCAGGTGTTCGATATCATCGAGAAATCAATGTTATCGAATTATTCCATAAAATTCTTTTCATTATCGAATAAGTCAATAATCAATTGATAAATCAATATCTTATTCGAAACAAATGTCGCAATTGTCCCTTCATCCATCAATAATTTTAATATTTGTGAAACATTATGCTCATTTAAAAGAAAGGGTTTGAATTTTTTGAAATGAACGATTAGAAAACCAATTGGTTCCAAAAAAATATTTAGTATTCATTCATTGATACTTTTGATCTTAATAAAAGGAAAATCCAAAATCAAACTGAATACATCGAGCATAGAATTGAAATTTGAAATAATATCAAACTTTGAATTTAAGATCTGCATGATACTTTCTGAAAGGAAAGAAAAATTTGATTATTCCTTTTTGTTGGGACTTAGAGACAAACCAATTGGATATTGATTAGTATTAGTAGATGATCTAGTTGGATTGAACACTATTTGAGAATAGTTTCGTTAAAAAAAAAAAAACATGTTTCAAATATTTCAAAAAGTATTCGGTCTGATTGTACACATTCAAATTCTGATTGAGATAATTCCCTGTTCAAATAATACAATGGTTGAACCATTATCTATGAATTATTCTCCAACTTGATGAATTATAGTCAATTGTATCTTTCATTACATTATTAAAACTTTCATTTTCTATCCAATGTGTTCGAATGTGATCCTTTAAATTGTGATTAGACTTGTTCATAAAATAGAATCTATTGGTTACTTTTTCTGAATACCCAAAAATCTTATATTGAATCGATTCATACCAATTCAAATATTTAGTTCAATAATCGTTAAGAGGAATTCCTATCTCCAAGCAATTTTTGTAATCGATTTGTCTCAATTCTTTCTCGATTATTCGATTTAAATACTAATCCTATTTATGAGTAATATTGAGTAGGACCCATAAAGATTGATTCTTGATGTTATCTATATGGTTGAAGATCCGATATGATTTCAGTGATCCATTATTGTTGAGTTCATATAATGGATTCATGTGATCATTAATATCAAAATAAATTTGATCATGAACTTGAGTATGCTTCATTATTGATAGAGTGAACTGATCTATCATTTCCAAAAGTTTTTTTTTTCATTTTCGATCGAAAATTGTTTTGCAATACGTATTGTTGTTTTCTTTGATCACATAATGCGGAATATGTATTCTAGGCAAGCGTCAAATTCCTATTGATAGGTCGAATACATATGGAACAATGCATATGACTTGTCCTTTTAAGAATATTGGATTCAATATATAATGAAATAACACAATTGGATGAAGGATTTTCAATTTCAAAACATATTTTGAAATTAAATCTTCCATAGCTCAACTATCCCATTCAGTAATGAATAACATTTTGAATCCTTGAAATTTTGGGAAAAAATATCTTGTTCCTTTTAGATAACCTTATGGATGAGGAAGTTGAAATGATCTAGATTGGACAGTGATGGTCGCAACCTGTCTACTGGCTCGAAGAACAATTTTCATTTTGGCACTTTTTTCCTAGTTTTTTGGGTCTAAAACTTAAGAAGTGGTTTGAGGCCCTAAACATTTTGGGCACGACACACTCACATCATAGAATTTAACCAAAGTGTGATGACAACATGTGTATTACTATGATATTTATTTCCAACTAGTTATCGTTCACCTAAAGCCCGGATATCATGTGCAAGTTGTTAAAGAAGTTGATGCTTAGAACTTACCCCATCCAGGCCCCACAGCTGACTTTTGGCTGTCTCCTAGGGTTAGGTTTTTGGATGTTTAGGGTTTTTCTCATTTTGCTGATTTATGTTAAAAATTAATTTGGAGCCCCTCATTATAGCCAACCACCTTCTTGCAAATGGCTGTGTTGTATCTATTTTCAGAGATAATATGCCACCATTTGAGCAAGTTTGTTTTAAGTCCAGCATTTTTACAGTTTCCTCCTATTGTTTTTATTAATAGAGGTCAAGTTCTATTGTATATCCATTTTATTTATTTCTATACATATGTATTCCATTTCATTTCATTTTATAAATCCAAATCCATTGATATGAGGAAGTGATTACGCTCTTTATTTATTTCTATGTGCATGTCTAGGTCGAGGTACAAGGAGTTGTGATTAGAAGGGGTTGAGCCCTTGCGAGAATGTCACTCCTGATAATGAAGACCTCCCATGGTTGAATAAAATAGAGAGCTGATGGAAGCGGAGGAGATCCTTTAAATTGTTGCTCAAAGGAATCCCTTGAGCGATAAAGAATGAGATGATGGATAACCTTACGCGAATCATGACAATTCCAAAAGATATACATATTCATCAGTAGTCATGTGCCCCTTCAAGGTATAATTCAATTTTGATATCCACTTATTTGAGAAGGCGAATAGATGCAAATTATATAGATAAATGGTTGAATCTGCTAGAATGGTATTTTCAATCCACCAATTTTTTTGATAGAGAAAAGATTACCTTTCCACTCATTAAGGTTGTCCCCATGTTAAGGATTGGTTGGAAACTTAATGTGAGAAAAGGACCACTGAGGAATCTACAATATTTATGGTGGCTACCTCATTATTCTTTCAAAGAATCTATTAAAGAACAATACTACCAAAGTGGAAGCTCGTGTCCGATGTAATATCTGAATGGACCCGGTGCCGATAGGAAAGGGACAGACTGATGCCATATTTCAAAAATATCTCCCATACCTTAGGCACCAAGCTACGTATCAAGCACTCCAAATGACATCGGGTGCTTAAGTATCACAATTCTCTACATAGGTCAAACATAAATGGAGTTTTGGACATCTCATCCCAACTTGGGCCTAGATGTCGTATGTTGTCAAAATCAATAAAACATTTAAACAAAAGAAGCAGGAGTTTCGATCTACAAATTCATCATAGTAAAATTAGGGAAAATAGAGAAAAGATTACCTTTCCACTCATTAAGGTTGTCCCCCATGTTAAGGATTGGTTGGAAACTTAATGTGAGAAAAGGACCACTGAGGAATCTGCAATATTTATGGTCGCCCCCACCTCGTATTCTTTCAAGAATCCTATTAAGGAACAATACTACCATATTGGAAGCTACAATGATCAGTAATATACAAGATGGACCAGACTGCGATAGGAAAGGGACCAGACAGTACCATATTTCAAAAATATCTCCCATACCTTAGGCACCAAGCTACGTATCAAGCACTCCAAATGACATCAGGTGCTTAAGTATCACAATTCTCTACATAGATACAACCAAACATGGAGTTTTTGGACATCTCATCACTGGGCCTAAGATGTCAATATGTTGTCAAAATCAATAAAACATTTAAACAAAAGAAGCAGGAGTTTCGATCTACAAATTCATCATAGTAAAATTAGGGAAAAGGCAGCTCCAACCCATAGACAAAGGAAAAATTAAGGATGTACCCCCTCAAAAAAACCAATCCAAGATGAAAATAATGAACAGTAATGAGAAGATGAAGAAAGACACTAGGAAGTTGTGTGAACTCCATAAAGTCCCATGGAATAACACTGAGAAATGTCACTCTAAGTAGTTGTTGATGGCCAAGCTGAAATCCTTAGAGTTAGAGGTAGGTTTAGACTCTGAATGAGATACGGAAAAATGGAAGAAGATCATTGACGCAGAACCCAATGCCATTGTCCCTACCACCAAGGTTCGACCAATTTAGCCAAAGGAATGAAAGGAAGGTGAATTCCTTTTTCACTTGCAGATATGGGTGAAGGGTGCTCTAATGCATTTCATTATGGATAGTGGAAGTCAAAATAACTTGATCTCAACATAGGTCATCAAGAAGTTGAACCTACCGACAACACCATCAGGTGGATCTGCTAAGGAAGAGAACTTTGTGTCAACCAATAGTGTCGCATACCCTATGACATCAATCCCTTCAAGGATGAGGTATTGTGTGATATTTCTCCCTTGATTTTTTTTATGTTCTTTTAGTCGAGCCATATTTATGGAAACGATATGTTGTATATGAGTCTAGACCTCATAATGTTATTATTACTTTGGGTACAGAATTGTACAGGATACTAGAGGTATCTCCACCTACCTCTATTTCTTTGATATCTTATAAGAAATGTAGGAATGTCATTTACTAGAACGATAAATTTGTCTTCTTCATGATTCTCTTACAGTGAACAAAAGGTTGCCACCACATCCATGGCCTCTGCATAGGGCCCCTCCATGGAGTAGAAGTAAGTGGGAAATATTGTTGAAGAATACAAAGGAATATTCTCCTCACCCATAGGGGTGTCACGACACTATCAAGTCAAGAATTCAATTGATATAACCCCCAATTCACTTGTACCCAATGGGCTAGTCTATCACTACTCTTGGGTGGAAAATTAGGAAATAAAGCGACACATCCAAGATCTTCTTCAAAAGGGTCACATCCGACACAGCGCCTCACCCTATGGGAGCCCAATTTTACCCATGCAAAATAAATATGGGACTTGGTGACTCTCCATTGATTACAAGACCCTAAACAAAATCACAATCAGGAACTCGTACCCAATTCCCTAAATTGATGACCTTCATAACTAGCTCAAGGGAGAAAAAAATTTCAACAAGATTGACCTGAAGTCCGCCTACCACCAGGTCACAATGGAACAAAATAATGTACGAAAGACTAATTTCAAGTCCAAAGAAGGTATTTTTGAACGGATAGTCATGCCCTTTGGTTTGACAAATGCTCCAACAACTTTCATAATATTGATGGATGATATATTGTGGCCCTTCACCAATTATTTTGTGGTGTTATATATGGATGACATACTCATCTTCAGTAGGAATTTGGCAGAACACTTGAATCATATTCAGTAAGTCCTTTACTCTATGTGAAAACACAATATATAGGCTAACCTTAAAAAATTCTCCTATGGCATGAACAAGGTCCAATACCTAGCTACATTGTTGATGAGCATGGTGTGCATGTGGATCTAGCCAATATCTAAGTCATTCGTGAATGGCCAGCCCAAACCACACTAATCGATCTTTGAAGTTTCTGAGGACTTGCCAAATTTTATCAGAGGTTCATGTTGGGATTCTCCCATATTGCATGGTCCCTTAGCCAAGTGACAAGAGTGGTGGCAAGGAAAAAATTTTGTGGGGGAAGTCACAACAACAAGTGTTCGATGATTTGAAACATCTATTTTTCTCAGCTCTAGTACTCTCCTTACTCGATCTATAGAAACTTTTTCAGATTGATATGGATTCTTCAGACTATGCCATGGGTGCAGCCCTCACTCAACACGGTCATCCAGTGGCATATCATAGTGAGACACTATCATATGTTTTCTATAAGTACCCAACCTATGAAAAATAAATGTATTACATTGTACAATCCGCTCGACAATGGAAGCACTACATTCTTTGGAAGGACAGAGTCATCCACACTGATCAAAAGCCTCTGTAGTTAATTGATACACAAGGAAAATTACAAATAGAGCGCCATGAAAGTGGTCCACATAGTAGCAATAGTTCCATATCAACATCAAATATAAGAAAAGGAGCACCAATCATGTCGCTAACTTCATCATTCAACCTCGATTTTTAGTCTTAACCATGGTGCTCCACTCTTGTGGCCATGAGGAATCTGAGCGGCCCCAACTCTACAAGAGCGATCTTGACTTTTCTACTACTTACCATATGCTAGGCACATGCGCGAATGTCAGTAACTTTCATATTAAGAATGAAATTTTATGCCATCTGGGCCACCTTTGTGTTGAATCCTTCAAGTGAGTGTGTGAAGATGATTTGGGAACCTCACTACAGTTGGATGGAAGGAAATTTTGGCATGGAAAATACCCTGGTAGTACTACAAAATCATTTTTACTAAACAAAATTTTGATAGGACGTTAGGAAATATATCAGGTCTTGCACTGGCTGCGCCATTTCCAAACCACCCAATAAGAATTAAGGAATGTACACCCATATGCCTACTCCTGACAGGATGTGGTGATCCATCTCGATTGACTACATGTTAGGCCTTCCTTCATCCAAGCAGGGAAATCACTGCGTTTTTTGGTGGTTGATAAGTTTTTTGAAATGGTCATCCTCACATCGTGTAAGAATAATATCACAACAAAGGCCACTACCAATATCATCTTCGAACAGGTGTGGGTACACTTCGACATACCACAGACCATGATATCAAATCAGGACAACAAGTTCCTCAGCACATTTTGGTCCGAACTCTGGTCACTGTTGGACACCAAGCTCACCAAATCCACCGCCTTACACCCCCAAATTTATGGCCAAATGTAGGTCATGAACACAATTATTGTGCATATATTTCACATGTACAACTCTAAACATCCACACTCATAGGATGAGAGTCTCCCCTATTTTCAACATAACTACAACATATCCCTTCATTGCTTGACTGGACACAGTCCCTTTCAGGTGGGGTTGGGATTTCAACCATTAGGTCCCATTGATGTCACACTACTCCTTGCATCCACACAGGAATAATCACATCTTATTCAATCTAAGGCTGACAAAGACACCAAGTTTATTGAATGAATTCATCACATCATAAAACAAGTCCATGATATTTTATAGAAATCCAATGCTAAGTAAAAACAACGCCATGATCAACATCAGGTGTCACACAAGTTTCAGGTGGGAGACAAGCTCTAGTTTCATTTGCAAAAAGAGAACCTTACAGGACCCCATCGAAAGCTTCATCCACATCACTATGGACCATACACCATCACCAATTTTGTGGGTGATAATTCTTTTAATATAAGTATTCCCCCATTCCTTGGCCTGCACCTCATCTTTAATGTGTACCTCATTTGGCCATATTTCCCACCATTATTGGAAACATCAGAGATCGCAGATAAATTGACAACGAAAGAGATGAAACTTTATTGCATGGAATAGGTAACCATTGATCAGATCAGGGACACTCTGATTAAGGGCACTCGACAACAGAGGATCCTACTTTATCAAGTTGTGAAAGAAGGGAAGCTCGTGTACCAAGGTAAGTGGATCACCTGGGGCCAAGTTGAGCAGAAGTTTCCCCATTTAATGGGGGAAGTCAACGCAATGGATATAATTTCTTACTAAGGGGGGGAGGAATAATCTAGGTGGATATCGGTGGCCACCCACCTATTCCATTGGCTCAAAGAACAGTTTTCATTTTGGCAGATTTTCCTAGTTTTTTATGTCCTAAACTTCTAGGGCCATTTTGAGGCCCTAAACAATGTGTTTTTGATGTGGTACAATCACACTGTAATATTTATCTAGAGTGTGATGGCATCATGTGTATTCCTCGGATAATCATTTCCAACGAGCTATAGTGTTCCTAAAGAGGAGATCATATGCAAAAGTTATGACCCCGAGAAGTTGATGTACCATCTTACCCCCATCGAGCTCCACATGACTATTAACGCTTCATTTCCTAGGGTTAGGTTTTTTTATGTTTATGATTTTCTCATTTATTTTTTATGTTAAAAAGGCCTTTGGATCCTCATTGTAACCATCTTATTAGGAATGAGTGTAGTCGTCACATCTCTTCTGAGACATAAKTTGCCACCATTCAAGCAAGTTTGYTTCAATGTGCATTTTTACACTTTCAGCATATTCTCTTTATTAACAGAAGTCAATTTTTATTGTATCTCTGTGTATTTCTTTGATATACATATTTATTCCATTTCGTTCCATTTATAAATATGGAGCAGGAAATATTCAATGGGMTTCTTAGTAGCACTAGGACCACCCATACATAGTCCATCTATTGGAAATATGTAAAAAMAAATAACAAATTTATTTTGTGGAATTTTCAATGAATTTTTTCCTTTCCAAAGGAAAGGAATTGCCTTTCGTATATCTTAGATCTTTTTTAAATAACTCTTTCACCCAAGATATTGGAGAGCATTTGATGATAAATCTTATTCTATTTTTCTTTGTTCTTTTTTAATAAAAGAAAGAGAATCAATAATTGATCTTTCTCTTCATCAATTAATATATGTTTTATTTATTGTGAATGGATCTTCATAAAGATCTATTTCAGGTTACCGATACACATTTTCAGTTGAATTGAAAATTGAATCAATGTTTGAATTGATATCTTTCTCATCCTTCTCTAAAAAAATTATGTTTTTAAATATTCTTTCGATGTTTCATTTCCAAGTTCCATAATTTTATATGTATAGGAAATCATTTCATCCAATAGAATTGTTTCTATCAATCATACTACTTTTATGATTGAAGTGATATATTATGACCGATATTGTAAGTACAATTATTCCTTTAACCAAAAAATATCGATTGATTTTATGTAGATCATGTAAAAGAAATGTACTAATAATTCTAAGGTCAAATAGATTTATAAGGTTCTCCCGGTGCTAAAGGATTTCAATTAACAACCTCACAAAATTAGATTCAGACCATGGATTGCATAGAAATTGATAACCTTGTATCTCTTCCAATTTCACTATCCAATATATTCTTTTTTCCATTTCCTTTTACCCCTTTTTCCAGCCCAATGAATATAATCAATATATTATGTAATATTGATTTCACATAATTGGAAATCTCATGTCAACCAACCAATACCATTATAACACATGTACATAATTTATTTTACTGAAATATGAAAATGACATTGAATCAAATCCATTGAATTTGTTCTCTGTTTTATGGTCGAATGACAGGAATTGAACCTGGACATGGTGGATTCACAATACTTCCTTGGGCCACTTGGCTACATCTATCGTGGAAAAATAAACCAATTGTGTCTATCTACAGTAATTTATTCCAAGAAGAAAAAATGAGCTAACGTTTGTATGTGGGTTGACAACCTATGACAGGGGATCAAAGCAATATCAATAACTAATTCCCAACCAAATATCGAACAACGTTTTTAGTTAGGGACCTATCTCAAAGGTCTATTGGTAATACCTGACATGAATCAAGTATGAGAGAAAGAATATGATTGGGTCCCAGTATATACTCAGATTATAGAATGGATATGTTGATGATATTTATTCACCATCCATGGTTGAATGGTTAAATCACCCAACTCATAATTGGTGAAATCGCGGGTTCAATTCCTACTAGATGCAGGAGAACTACACATATCCATTATTTATGGAATGGAAAGAAGTGTGAAGACTAACAACAAAAAATTGAAGAATACCAAACCTTTCATTTTATTAAAAGATTTGGTATTTTTCAATCAAGACATACACAATAAAAATCCATTAAAGTATTTATTATCCTCCTATCAAAATAGATTCAACAATAGCTATATCCAGAGGAAAGTTGTGAAAATTGTGTTCGTGCATAACTTTAATACCTAGGTTAGCACGATTAATGAGATCAACCAAAGTTTTAATTACACGACCTTGATTGTCAACTACAAATTGGTTGAAATTGAATCCATTAAGGTTGAAATCCATAATGCTTATGACTAGAGAGGTAAACTAGATCCCTATTACAGGCAAGAAACTAAGAAGAAATGTAAAGAACGAGAGTTGTTGAAACTAGCATACTAGAATATCGATTGGCTGAAATAATTTTGAGAAACCACAATATTGTAGGTTTCTTCCTCCTAACCAAATTTGTAACTTGAATTTGAGGGATGATTCTCAGTAGTTTTCATGATCAAACTGGAAGTTATCAAAGAACCATGCATAGTACTAAATAGATAGTCATTGAATATGACAGCTACGACTAACATGTGAAATGGATGCATAAGGATATTTTTCTCAGTCTAGAATACAATAATGAAATTGAAAGTACCAAAGATTCCTAGAGGCATACCATTAGAGAATATTCGTTGACCAATATGGTAGATCAAGAAAACGAATGTAGCAGCCGCAACATGGCCTGAGTATGAAAAAACAGTCCAAGGCTGCATACATAGATGGAATATAATCTCCCACTCACAACCCACATAGAAAGCTACACCAAGTAGGATGTGTAGAATAATTAGCTCATAAGGACCCCCACTGTATAGCTAGACTTTGACAAAAGTTGCTTCCTAGATGGGATAGAAGTGCAAACTGATAGCTGCAAACGTAGGGATAATGGCACCATAGATAATATTGTTTCCATAAATAAGAGAACCAGAAATGGGATCATGAATACCATCAATATCTAAGAGAGTATTTGGGATGAAAGCAATAATGAATACATAACTTTTGGTCAATAGGGTAGGGATCATCAAAACAGTGAACCATCTAATCTAAAGACGATTGTTGGTGCTAGCGATCGAGTTGCAAAAGTGACCCCATAAATTTATGATTTCACGTATTTCTATAATTGCAATCATGATCAAAACATCATTTATAAAATCACGAGAGGCTCCCAAAAATAAGGCTCATTATTTGACAGTATAATATGATCCATTTATCAATTTCAACTAATGTCCGAGATGAAATTTAAATATCTATCCAATTGGGATAAATATTGTTCTATACTATATTGATAGAATATGTAAAATAAATTACTTATATTGCATAGCATTAATTTATAATAACTTATTAAAAAAACATTGTAAGTATTTCTAGATATTTTATTGAAACAATTACTTACCACAAATTTTATACGATTTTTTAATCTCTTTATCATGTATTATTTTATTTAATATTACTAAATTAATGTACAAAATATTTAAACAAATTAAAAAGAAATAAGTTAAAGAAAATATCATGTCATTGGGTAAAATCACGAATATGGGTAACACTTTCATGAGAATTGGGTCACAAAAATTGCTAATGGTACATTTTTTGCCAAACTACTGAATTTTTTGGCTGAAAAATATTTCAACCCAAATGTTTTTTGGGATAAAGTTAAATCTAATGAGACCTTTGAAAAATCTAACAATAATTTTTCGTTAAAATTAACTTTCGGGCAAAAAATACTAACTTTCACTAGAACTACTAGGTTGGCCAAAACATTGTAACTATGGCACTGCTCAGAAAAGTATGTGTTCACTTCAACTTACTCCAACTTGGGGAGGAGCGGACTCCTTAAAATATTATAAGTCTAGCTTCAAAACTAGTACCAACATTTTCAAAAATGAATCTACTTTCATTTGATACAATTTGTATTGAATTTTTATTTTTTTTAATAATTTTAGTTAATTTTATAAAAACATGTATCGATATTATTTTTGGATGACATAATGATTCAGTAGGTAAAAAGTTAATGCAAATTTATATTATGAAACCTTTCACCCTCATCTTCAAAAGGGTACTTTTTAGATTTTACTTTTAAATAAAAATTAAGGCAGATGCATGGTTTCCATTCAAATATGTTTAAAATATGAAACTTATTTGTCAAATTAAAAAAATTGTAGTAATTATAATATTCATTTGTTGTCTTCAAAACTATAGTCATACTTTAATAGAGTTTGTTTAGATTGTTTCATCATATTTCATTTTTCATAAACAAAAGTTTAATAATGAGTAAATTGGTGTCAATAAAAACAATTCATTATCAGTGCCTTGTGCCTTGATTTTTAAGTAACATATTGTCAAACAATCACTAAATTGACATATCAAATGTCAATAAACAAATTTCAAAAAATAATCAATAGAAGGCAAATAAAATTCATGACAACTTTTTGTTTTTCGTGTAAAGTGAAATTCTAAATAAGAAAATACTTTTGTTTACTACAAGTTGAAAAAATTATGAAAATATATTTAATTTTCTCTAAAAAAAAAGGAAAATAAACTTAAAATTCATGATTTTACCTCATCCATAGAATGAACACAAGATGTACTATGTGAAAACTCTATACAGAAAAAAACCAACTATAGGATAATAATTATGTGTTCCTCTTTTCATCGGAGTTATGAAATTCAAGTACAAAGAAAGTGCACTCATCATGGAATTTCCATGTACATCGTGCCTTGTATGACTAATTCAAGAGTCTTATACTTCCTCTATTCTACTTTAGTATCCCGGTGAAAATTATTTGGAACACTACTCAATGAAATAATAATGGAAACCTTCTTATCCTCTAGGATAATATTTAACAATGTCATAATAGTCATCTAAGGTTAGGTTTAGGATTTTTAGGTTCCTAAATTCCCCATTAGGATTAAATTTTTCAACCCTCTAGATTCTTCTTGAAATTCCACACATGACTATCTCTACATGTGTGATTAATGAGAACACATGTGTCATTTGCTTAATACAATGGTGGTCAATAGATCAACTTGACGAAGGCTTAAATTACTCATACAAAATTTGATTGAGGTCTTCTTTTCATCAATAAAAATCTCTCCATGTGTAGAGAAATGTCAAAAATATGGCAACTTTTTTCAAAAAATTAAGAATTAAAAAGTTTTGTTTAATACATCAAATAACTTTTTTTTAATTTCTAAACCATAAATCACCAAAAACAAGATATCTCTCTAAAATGGACTTTAAAACCAAGTAGCTCAATTTTTTCTACCTAAAAAATAGCAAAACAAATAATAAATACTATAATAATCCATTTTGAATTATTATGTGTAGGGAAATGTCAAAAAGATGGAAACTTTTTTCAAAAAAATTAAGAATTAAAAAGTTTAATTTGATACATCAAATAACTTTTTAAAATTTCTAAACCATAAATCACCAAAAACAAGATATCTCTCTAAAATGGACTTTAAAACCAAGTAGCTCAATTTTTTCTACCTAAAAAGTAGCAAAACAAATAATAAATACTATAATAATCCATTTTGAATTATTACATGTTGTTATTATTACTCTTATTTTTATAAAATAATATTTCCTTTATAATACAAGGTATTAAGCAAATAAATCTCCTATAAGCTACACTATACTTATTTATGAAACCTTCAATACTATCTCAACTTTTTTATCCATAAGAAAGACACATGATACCTTCAATATTATCCCAAACTTTTTATAAAGAAGAAAAAACATTGAAAACAAGTTATTTTATTATTTTTTCATTCTCCATTAACTTACTAACAATCCATTAATTTAATCATTGATTTCTTTTCATTCTTCATTAACTTACTAAGAACCCACCAATTTAATCATCAATATTTTTTTTCATTCTCCATCAACTTACTAAGAACCCATTAATTTAATCATCCTTCTTTAACTAAATGACATGGGACTAATTATGACAAC
>SNQJ01S0115843.1:15765-27502 GCA_010110895.2 Picea sitchensis | reverse complement strand
CTCTCTCCTAGTTATTAGTCTCACTCTCACTCTCTCTATGTTTTCCTCTCTTTCTCTCTTTCTCATTCTACCTCCTTCTTTATCTATCTCCATCTCACTCTCGACCTCTCTTCTACTCTTTCTAGCTCTCTACCTCCCTACCCTTCTTTCCCTCCTCCCTATATCTATACCCTATCAATATCAATCTCTCCATATCAATATCAATCTCTCTTCTACTCTCTTCTACTCTTTTCCTCCCTCCCCATATCACCCTCTCCCCCCTATCTCGCTTGCATGTACCCCTCTCTCCCCCTCACTCTGTATCCCCCTCCATTTATTGCTCATTGCATTCCCCCTCCCTATCTCATTTCCATTCTAAATATTGATAAACAATAAACTTATTGATGTTTTTTGTTACCATAAATGTACTTATGCATATCATATTTTGAATATAAATTGTTCAAAATAAATCTAGTAATTTTTATTTATTTATTTTGGAGGAAACATGTTCATTAATAAAATTTTCATAATAAATAAAGAAGGTAGAAATAGAGGGTACCATAGATCCAAACTTATAATAGTTACAGATTTCCAAATTATTTTGGAAGAAATACAGTCATTAATTAAATATTCATAATCAATCAACTTATAATAGTTACCTACTTCCTAGTGGCCAATTCTGCCGAAAAAAAAAAAATTGCTAGGAGGAAATACAACCATTAATTAAATATACATAATAAATATAAATGATCCATCTTAACCCTAAATGTTTTACTCTCCCATAAACATCAAATCATTGTATGTGCAAATCTTTACTCTTAACCTCAAATTTATTATTCTCCCATAAAGATCAAATCATTGGATGTGCAAATCTTTCATCGAGTTTTTGTAATCTAACAAATATTTTCATCCCGAATGATTTGATCCCTTTCAACACATAATAAATATAAACTTAAAATATATCCATACAAATATTTAATATATCTCTAATCTTCAAAATAATTTAAAAAAAAAAAATTACTACTACAACTTATTTTAATAAATATTAAGTTATAAATATTTTTAAATATATTTTCTTTGAACAATCCTTGGATTGAATCATTCCAATTATTTTCACAAATACCCACCTACTTTTTAATGAGTATGCATAATGAAAACATCGTTCCCATGTTTTTCTAAGGAATTAAATATTTTCCACAAATAAATTATAAATATAAACAAAATTACCCTCGATTATTTATAAATATAAACAAAATTACCCTCGATTATTTAAGTGGATGGAATTGTAAATTCTCAATCAGATTTTATTTAACTTCTCATTTTTCCCACTCAAATGGCATAAGTTCCAAAACAATAATTATCCTTTGGATCTTGTAAGTGAATAAAAAGGAAGTTTGTTATTTAGACTACATATTAGACAATTAAGTTAAAAGGACCTTTGCTATGTAGAGTGTGTTTCACCTCTCAACACCCCTCTTAATTTTTTCTTGTTTATTCCAACCTTCTTCATGTAAATTTTCAATTCACCACTTTAATATTTAATATGTCAACTCCATCCCCATAACTCTTTGGCCTCCTTTAGTAGATAGTACACCAAAATCCCCCATCTTTGACCACATCTAGGAAGCAATGTCAATAATTCCCTTAAAAATCTACAACGTTTGATTTCTTGATGCTTAGCAAGTGAATGGACGAGCATATCAATAGAATATGGAAATACTAAGACTAATCAATAGGAAAATTTTATCTATATGCCAAGTGATGATCAACTTAATTACTCACTATTTTACAACAAGAGTAACTAAATGGATTATGTATTAATTTGTCAACTTGAGGTTAGATTGTTTGTGAAATGCTTTGTAGTGTATGTGAGGGCTCTGGATTCCTTATTTACTCTTGATTTTCTATATTCTTCTAAAGAAACAAAATTTTATCGTTAATTAAGAAATGAAATGATAGTGCGGGAAAATAAAACCATCTCTTCACAACTACAGAAATTGAAATAATTAAATTAACTAAATTGCAAAAGTATCTTACTAAATATTGTAAAGGAAATTAAGCTACAAAGGAAAGAAAATGAATATGCACAAAAATTGAAATGAAGACTACCTAAAATACACAACACATCACATGTTCTTGTTGGAGTGGACCCTTCCTCCCAAGAATAGGGTGTGGACTTAAAATACAAAAAACTCAATGAAATCAATAGATTATACACTACTCCATGTCACCCAAACTATTTTCTCTAAACCTCTTCTCTAGAATAGAGATTCAATTCTCCTTTATACATAAAATTACATGTAACAATAAGAACAAATATATAAATATAAACCCAATAAAGAATCAAAGATTCTCAAATGGTTTTGATAGTTTAGTAAATTTTTAAAGGTCATAACCAAACTCATAATTAGTTCCTGATATTATTGCTACATCCCATCAAATTTAGAATGCCACATATTATCAAATTTGTAACAATCTATGTGGGTTATAAAAACAGTCCCCAAATACATCCGAGGTAATTGTTGATGGTGTTGGGATTCCTAAATCCATAGCATATAAGAGATAGGTGTGCACATGTGGTCTTATAGAAAGAAAATAGGTAGTAAAATGGATCTGCACATGTGGACTTGTGTAATCTTCCCTCCAATAGTCCAAACCATGAATTTTATATTTTATTATCTTCCCCAAATGGTTATAAAAATGAATTCATGACATCTAGTTGTAGCAATGAATTTGTGACATTTAGCTATAACAATAAATTTGTGGCATACATATTTAGCAATTCTTAACTTTATAATTGTTTTATTTTTTTTTATTACTTTCCTATTCATTATGAATCCTTTCCTACTCATTATGAACCTATACATGTTTGAGCATATCAATCAAAACCCTTAGAAAATGCACATTAGTTTTTATAGAATATAATATTTTTGGGTAACACACAATATCTTTTATATTCAACAAAATCAATGAAAACTCTTAGAAATGTCTCTTATCTACCTTATTGCATTCAATATTTATCTCATTTGTCACAAAATCAATGAAAAATCATAGAAATATCTTTGATCTACCTTATTGCATTCAATATATCTTTTATATTCAACAAAATCAATGAAAACTCCTAGAAATGTCTCTTATATACCTTATTGCATTCAATATTTATCTCATTTGTCACAAAATCAATGAAAACTCATAGAAATATCTTTGATCTACCTTATTGCATTCAATGTTTATCTCATTTGTCATGATAGTAGGTGATAGGGGATAGTATTGGAAAAGGCTAAATAAGTAGGGAAAAAGGATAGATGAAGAGGGTAAAAATAGAGATAAAAATGTGTTAAAATTGGGACCCATCATCTCCCTAGACCGAATTTGTTGCACATCTCTGTGCAACTAATCCTCATGATTTCATTGAGCCTGTGAGACCTATATGGCCATTACTCTAATTGAATTTCACATGGACAAATTATATTGGATCATAGAAACCAGGTTTCCTTAAGTGACAATGAGTGTTTACTCACTTTCAATTGTTCTTCTCACTTCCTTATTTATTTTTAATAATGGATGACCTATTGAGTTTTCATATTATGCATTTATTTCTAGTGCGTTTACTTAACATACATATCCAGTAGCATGAATGAAGAAAATAATTCAGTGTAGCAAAAGTAATTAATCCATATAATAATGTTTTCCTCATAAGTCTATCAATACATCATCTCAACAATCACCTAGATCATTTTAGAGATATTTTTTACTTTGAATAATGATATAGCGTAAATGAAAATGAAAATCAATATCTACAACAAATATGTAGAACCATGATGGATTCATAGTGAATGCTACAAGAAATCCATTAAAAATTTGATGGATCTATAGCAATTTCTTCAGGTTTGATAAATAAACTCTATATCTTGAAGTATGATATGAGGTATATTTAAGTATGATATGAGGAATTGAGAATTTTTGTGGGTGTGTCTACCCAATGTAATGTTTCCTTCTACCAAAAATATCAAATACCCATTTCATAGATCTTTTGATATGAATAATTCATTAGCAGAGCCACAATGTAGTTCGAAGGAGATTTCTTTGGTGTATGGACCAATGCATTTATTAACCAATTAATCCTTGCATATCCATGAAATGTAATAGTCTCTTGCAATAGTTCATAGTAGTGTGAGTCTTGATCGAAGTGGTATATGACATTCTTCACATTTTTTAAATATCTCCCTTGATCTCAATAAAATTTTATAATCTTACATTATTTGAATATGTATGATGATAATGATCTATTCATACATTATGGTTGACTAAATTGTGGAACCTTGTTCCCATCAATTATTAATGGATCTATAGTATCATGTTTCTCCTAGTGATTTGTAATTTTTCCACATTCTTTCCTGCACTTATGGATGTATCTTTAACAACTATTCTTTTCCACATTCTTTTGATCTCTGTGAATTGCTACTCTACCATCAATATACCCTTGATTTCATTCTTGATATGTACTCTGTATTTATTCATGGTTCAATTTATGATTTGAATATCAAACTCATGCTCATAATCTTTTTCTTTAAACATGTCATCTTAACTTCTTGCTTGGCAATGATGTCTATAGAGCTTGGGAAAATTTATCATTGACTAGTAAATTCAACATGAATGAAAAGATAAATAAATATCCAACCCCATCACTGTATATATTCTAAATTCTAGGTACTATATCTCAATTATCCAACTACCAAACAAACAGAGGGTGGTATATGGAAGCCCGAACCCTTCAAATTCTAGGAAATTTACCACAAAATATTCTTCCTTCTTTTCTCCTATGATTGTTTTTCCCAAGTATAGTTTCTATGGGGTCATTGAAAAAAATGTTTTCTTTTTGACATGGATAAATTATATCTATCCTATGGCTAGGGAAAACCATAACTAATCAATGTTTTAGAAAACAATGTTGATCCTTCCCTAAAGTAGCTTACAACAAATCAAACTAACTATGAGTTGGTTAAGGAGAACACACTTGGTTTAACATAATGTTGGAGACGATATTGGTAGATTTCTTTTGCTCCAGTCCTTTTTTTGCATGCCCAAATTAGCAAACATGTACACAACAAATCCAAGAAACTTCATCAAACAAATGGAATAAAATGAGAGAAATGATAAATAACTTCTTGAACTAAATTTGTCAAGTAAGTTAGAACCATTTCTAAATATTGAAAAGAGATCAATTATATCCTCAAAAATTAGATTTTAGGGGAGAGAAAGAAGAAATATCTCCAATTTTTTTATTGAAATTAACAGTAAACACAACAAATGTGTACCTTATTTTTTCTTTCGGCACTACCTGTAATTGTTGTTTGGATTCCTCCAACCCTAGCCCCTCTGGCCACTCAATATTGCTTCACCTCCTATGTTCTTCTCTGTGCAAGGAAGAGGAATACCAAGATGTATTAGGCCTCAATCACATGAAAAAGGAGATAGGAAATGTGGGAAATAGGGATTTCCATGGATATGGTGTCCATAAAGAGTTAAAACCTCAGGGATCAAATGGATATGATTGATTAAGGTTTGATGATAGCTCCAATATATCAATAGTGCTCCCTTTATCCTTCCATTATTACACTTTTATCCCATTTCAAGATGGTTGATACCATTTTCCACATGATTGATGGCATGAGAAAATTGATTGTCCCATAAAATCTGCTCAGAAGAACATAATTTTCACATTTTATATATTTTTGATGATTTTTGAAGGTACATCCACCTTTTATAAAGCACAGTATCACGTACATGTTTCTTTCATGAGAAAGAGTAGTATGTGAATTGTTATCAAGGATTTTTTTTATCTAGGAGCATAGTGGGATCAAGATGAAAATGATTTGGGTGCAAGGGATGAACACCAAATGTAACGACACCTTCATTATTAGGGTGTCAAAAGATTCTATAACATATTCCCCCTGATGTGTGAGTTCAAAAGGGGAGTTGATGGAAAAAATACATTACAATATCGTGGAGTAATATATTTAGTGGGGATAGGTGGAGTTCACTAAACTTTGGATTAGGGAAGTAATTGCAACATAAACCAAGGTATGATATGACTCTCTTCCTGAGGTGGGCATACCCATTCTTAGGTGTGGACAAGAATGGCCTCCAAATCAATTAAACTATGGATCCATGAAGTATGTTTATAAATGAAAGGTGATGGCCATGAAAAATACATGTGGATCCATGTCAAAATAGATCATATCCATGAAAAATACATAATGGATCTATGTCTTAGAATAGATTAAGAGGATGTCACTGGAATAGTGAGATGAACAAACCGATCCTCCAAAAGTACCAATGACATATGAGTAAGGGGTATTTCCTTGCACAACGTAGGTAGAAACATAGATAGAGGATGTTACTATGGCCCAAGGTCTTCAATCCAATCCCACTGAAGTACGAATTTGGACCATGTGAATAGATAAGCTAATGTGAAACATGGGAGTAATCATCTAATTACTGATCATTCATGTATATCATCAACAAGTGTGAGATAAACCATCGACAATGACAATATGCATCAAGGTTCCTAGTACATTCTATAAAGTGTGAATATATGTGTTGTCGTCAAACACTTGTAGAATCTATAAATCATGGGACATTGATGTATTCCCACTATCAATAGCAAGGTATCTTCCTACTAATGACAAGAAGCCCCAAGGTACTACAAAGTCTCTAGATCTCATTCCCAGAGAAAATGAGTTGAAGTTAATGGGAACATATCCACTAAAATTAGGGAATTAAGGAACCCTCCATCATCCAACACAAGTGAAAGAGAAAATAATTTGAAGGTATTGGACAAAATATGGAAGGACATATCACTAAGTATGTCTCTTGCATGCACCAAAAAAAATAGTGCATGGAAGAGACCCTCTGAGAAATCCCCAATAATGAAAGACATTTACAACGGTGAGGACTTACAACAATGATGAAAATGGAAACCAAGGTACAACACAAATCCTAATATGTAAATATAGGTCTTGACATTGAACATATGGGAAATCACTTAGACAACAACCAATGATGAAAAGTCATCTACTGAGCATAAGGTAACCTACCAATGATGAAAATAGGATTAGGGTGATATTGACTCTAGTTGAAACTCTTAGAGAAATTTTTCATAGTTTATAAGATGATTCACTAGGAAGAAGTCAATGGAGACATTATCCATTGGCATGAGAAAAGAACAAAGACACAAATAGTACCAAGAAAAAAATGATGATTGGGAAAGATGACATGGATGGTCAAAAAATATGACAAATCTTGAACACAAACTACAAGTTCCCTTGAACATAAGCATGAATCAATATTGACTTGGGTAGCATTTGACACAAAATGGAACAATGATATAAGTCTGCGACATAGGAGGCATTGAAAGACTATCCATAGTGACTAGAAGAGTAACCAACTTGTTAGCATCGGAATTCACTCCTGGATTGCTTGCAGGAGCAGAGCCCGACACCCATCAGTTTAATGTCACGATTTGTTTATAAAGGGGTGATCAAATGGAGATAAAGACTCGAGGAGATATCACTCTAACTCAGGGACCGGGTCTAGCATGTATGGGACAAAGGAGGTCTTGATCTAACTTCAGCTAGTGGGTTGATTAAAAGATGAGCAGATGGGAGACTTATCAAGAAAGGTGGACAAACAACTTTGGGCAATAGGCTTTCAGAAGCTTGTAGAAGAAAGGCTATGAATGCAAGATCCGCTTGGTTCAGGGCCTCAAGAAACTGAAGGTGGACTTGACTAGATCCTCCAATTCCAAGTCGCTCAACGTTGGGAAAAATCACAGGAACTGATTAGAGGCAGCGCAACTATTACAGTGATCCATTACAACATCATCTTATAATAGCCACAGCTCGACTGGATCCTCCAATTCCGAGTTGCTCTAACACAGTGTAACAAAGACGTAAAAGGAACTGGCATTCATAAGATAAGAACTCACAAAAGTTCATACATAACCAGAGTAACAGTGCTTTGTTAAAAATTTACAACCGGGAGCTCGGCTCAACCATCGATCCTTTGAAAAATATCAAAACTAAGTATATATACTCCTAAAACATTTTCCCAATAGAGGCGTCTTAGACTTTCAGGATGGGGTGTCTCTTCAATCAAATCTGGCCTGCACTCCTCTGTCATACGCCACCTTAACTCTGCATGGCTCATGCTAAGGGGTAGTTGAGCCCTTAAATGTTGAATTAGCGTGCGCAGACTTCCTTGGTGAGTCGAGGACGTCGGCATGGATTCTGTGGGAAAACCAGTACAGAGGACCATCTCGGGCGGGCTTCCTGCAGGGACATCCATACCTTGTAATTAATGAGTGAGGCGAAGTTTCAACCACCCTCTCTCTTCTTTATTCACTCCGAGCAGGTATCAGGATGGAGATCAAGTTGAACTGACACTTGGAGAACACAGTGATCCCTTCTACAGCTAAACCTGACGCTTCGGCCTTTTGCGCAGTTCTTTCTATCACCCCCAAGTGACCACAGGCTGTGATCTTGTGCCTATTTTCAAATGCGCTTTCGGCACTTCGCATCTCACGGTTGGGAGGAACTAGTCTTCGATATTAAAAGTTGCGAGGGGCGAGAAGGCGAGGAGCCTAATCATGCACCACGTGCCCTTCTGGATGGATGGCTGAGATCATCTCGGCAATACTGTGGTCCCGGGTCTTCGCGACCTTGCAACCTTGCAACCTCGCCGGTTGAACCGTCGAGTTTTCACCCTCCTATTTCGCGAGTCCCCGAGATGCGAGAATTCAACGGAAAGCTGACTTTATCTCCAGCCAACGCGTGTCCACCCGTCGACCATGCAGTCCCACCTTATGCTCTGCCACACGTTCACATGAACCTCGGCACTTCGCAACTCGCAAATCCTAATGCCAATACCTCGAGAATTCTCATAGCGAGATCTCGAGGGCTTCTGCCACCTATATTCCACTTCACCGCTTTGTTATGGCCACCTGTCCTCCAATGGTCGAAATCTCGCAACCTCGTAACCTCGCGATCCTCGCGGCCAATTCCTTGGGTATTTTCTTACGAGACTCTGATGCATGATCCCACGTGCGGATCCAATGGTTCTCCTCTTCTCGCTCCTCGCACCTTTGCGACTTGGAGTACCAAATGTTTGGGCCTTTACCCCACAAACTTCCGAGTTCGCGAGATCTCTCGATATCCGACACCTGTCCTTCTCAGATGGACGGCTCCAATCTTCTCGCCACTTCGCCGCTCGTGAAGTCGAAAGACTTATTCTTTCAACCTCCGATGCCCGAGTCCCCAATGTGGGTAATCTCGTGACAAGCGTCCTCTCCTGAACCAACAGTCCAGATCTGTTCTTTTGCCAATCCGACGGCTGACACCGTTCACCTGTTTAAAACTTCTGCGCTATACTTGGTGTGACTCGACTGACTGCAATTTCCCACCGACCGTTGATCTGCTTCACAAAATAGACCTTGGATGCTGCCGACGACATCTTGCCCGCTCGCTAGACCTGCTACTTGGAAAAACAGGGATTCTCTTGTGCTACACTTGATTATTTCGTGCAAATTGCAGACCCGAATTCTCTTGAGCCCATGACAAGAATTATCGCTAACATTAGGCTCCACGGGGGATAGAGTCGTCCCTGTGATGCTCTAAGAACTCCTTCTGCAGCTTCAATGCCTTGCTACTGGGCTATGGAGTCATTTATTAAATTGAAAACAAAAACATTATTTACAAAAACAAAAGAGCCGACTGCGGCTCAAAGAAAACATTTTTTCAAAAAGTTCCCATTTACTGGGCCATTAAAAACTTCTTTGCCCTCTAGATCCTGCAAGCTGTAAGTGTTGTTTGAAAATACTTCAAGGATCTTGAAAGGCCCAAACCAGAGGGCATCAAACTTGTTGTGCTTTCCCTAGTCCTGCCTGGGTGCATCCCATTTGAGCACCAGATCACCCTGCTCGAATTCTTTCTTCCTTCCCTTCTTGTCAAAAGCCTGCTTGATCTTCTGCTAATGATCGTAGGCCCTGCTCATGACCTGCTCTCTAATCTGTTGTATTTCCACCATCTGGTTAATCCTTCTGACCATATTGTTAGGTTCTCCTTCGAGGTCTTGGAGGAACTTCGCCACAGATAAAGCGAGTTGAGTAGGGAAAACAACTTCTGTCCCGTAAACAAGTTGGAAAGGTGAGATGCCCAGGGACTTCTTGGTTGTCACTCGGTCAGCCCACAGAGCATATTTGAGCTTTGAATCCCAGGCTCTTTTATTGTCTTCCAATAATTTCTTAATGAGATTGATCAGAATTTTATTGGAGGATTTCACCAATCCGTTTCCTTGAGGATAATAGGGGGTAGAGTGAATCAGTGAAATCTCAAATTTCTCACAAAACTTGACTAGAGGCTCAGACCTGAAGGGGGCGTCATTGTCAGTGACAATTCTGCTGGGGCAACCAAATGGGGCTATGATGTCTTCTAGGAAACTGATAATCACTTTGTGGGAAGTGCTTCTGGTGGGAACAACTTCTATCCACTTAGTGAAATAGTCTATTGCTGTCAGAATCCATCTGTGCTAGCCACTTGAGGGAGGATGAATTTCTCCGATGAAGTCCAATCCCCACTGCTGGAAGGGTGCTGATACTACTACATGCTTTAATGGAAGATATTTGAGCTGCTGCTTTCCTGAGAACTTCTGGCATTTGATGCAAGCTCTAATTTCTCTACAGACATAAATGAATAAAGTGGGCCAGTAGTACCAAGCCCGAAGGATCTTATGGGCTGTGGTCTTCCAGAAATAATGACCCCCACAAAGGCCACTGTGAAAATAAAAAATAACCTGTTGGGCTTCTTGTGGGTCCAGGCACCTTAGAAATACCCCTGAAGGGTCTTTCTAGTACAAGGCTTGGTCAATGAGGCAATATCTGACCGCCTTGAGCTTTAAATCTCTCGCCTTTCTCTTTTCCATTCCATCAGGAGGCCTCAATTCTTGTAGAAAATACAATATATCCTTGTACCAGGAGCATGTTGCTAGAGACAAGGCATCCTGAAAATTCTGGTTGAATGACTCGGCTTGCTTGTTGATGAAACTAATCCCTAAGGCTTTGCAATTGGATTGAGACAACAACTTGGCTAAACCTTGCCCTTTTATCAACTTGGTGGGCTTGATTTCCAGATCAAACTCTAGGATCCTGGCGATCCACTTACCCCTTCTCCCATCTATGTCAGGCTGTATAAGAATGTCCTTCACAGAGGCTGAAGGAACGTATGCAGTGAATTTTGAGTGAAAGACATAGACTCTGAAAGCTTTGAGAGCTTTCACTAGGGCATAGGCATGCTTCTCCATGATCTCATACCGGAGTTCTGCATCTCTCAATGCCTTGCTATAGAAGGCAATAGGTTGCTCTTGCCCTTGATCATTTTTCTGCAACAAGACCGCTGCTACTGTGTCGCAAGAAGCAAAAGAAAAAATCAGGAAATATTTAGAATAATCAGGAATGATTAGCACAGGTGCCTCAGTCAACGCCTTCTTTATTTGGACGAAAGATTCCCTGGGTTCAGCAGTCCATTTTTTTTCATTTCCCTTCCTGAGCATGGCCATGATGTGTTTCACCAGCTCAGCAAAATTTGAGACAAATCTCCTCAGAAAATTTATCTTTCCCAGAAAGGCCTGAACTTCCTTCTTCGATCTGGGAAGTGACAAGGTCTGAAGTGCTTCCACCCTGCTAGGGTCAATCCTTACTCCT
>SNQJ01S0115843.1:0-13750 GCA_010110895.2 Picea sitchensis | reverse complement strand
TCTTCCATGACAGTTTTGGGCATGAGGTTGTGAGAAGCCCCTGAATCCATCAAGCAGTTGTGCAGCACTTTATCATGTATGTTCAGGGATGTGTAGAAGGGAGGGGATGAATCATCTCTATCTTCTATCATGGGACCTAGGACAACTGCAGGTTTTTCATCTTGGAGGTTTATGGAGTCTCTGGGAAGGCATGAAGCTTCAGATTGTAAAAGCTCAAAGAAGTGTTTTTTAAATTCTCCATGTTTAATTAGCTCAGTGAGGGGCACGGGGATTCTGATCTTTTGAATCTCATGCTCAAAATTAAAAACAGATGTAAGCTTTGGAATCTCTCTTATTTCAAGGGCATCATTGTGGACAATGGGAGAGAGGGGTTGAGCCTTCTAACCTCTGTGATCATTTGCTACTTCGTTACCAGGTTTCTCTGTTCCAGTGGTCTGCTCAGGAATATCAGGTGCTGCTATCTTTTTGTCAGACCTCAGGTTATACCTGCCTCAGCCGTCGCTAGCCTTGTCTCCCTTGCTTAGTTCATTCAGCTAACTGTCCATGAGAAACTCCTCATACACTGATTGAGTGAGATGAGGAAAAGGAGGAGTCTCCCCGAAGCAATGGATTTCAGGATCCAGCTCATCTGTTTCCCCTTCTTCCCCCTCAACCACAAAATTGTTTTGGAAAGGGGCCCAAACCTTCTGGTCTTCTCTATCTCTTCCCTTCTCCCTTTGCACAATCGGGGGAGCAAGATTGTTGGGCCTTATGAAACCTCCTCCCTTCTCGGCATTTTGGGGGCCTTTATATGCTTGCCTCCCTTCCACTCTCATTCTCTCCATCTCTGCAGACAGAGATTTCACCATCCTGGTCAGTTCATCCACTTGAGGGTGGGGCACCAATGGGTCAGAAGTCGAGGCTTCCGACCTTCCCTTTCTCCTGTCTGCGTCAGCCTTGTTCCTCAGTCTGTCAGCTGCTAACACATTGGATTCCACTTCTATGGCCACAACTTTCATTTGAGATAAGGAGGTGGCTCTTCTTTCTCTTAACAAAAGGAATAAATTGGGGCCGAATGCACTAGCATATGAAATCTTAGCTGAGGCTTCTGAAGGCTTTATCTCGCCATCGATTTTATTATACATCTTATTAAATCTTTTGGAGAAGTCTAAGACAGACTCTCCATCCATCTTTTTCAAAGATCCGAACTCTGTCATATAGTACATGAAATCCTTCCTATCTCCCCACTGCCTCAAGAAAGCACTATCTAGAGCTTCAATCCCAGCAATAGATCCAGGGGCCAGTCCTTTGAACCATTTCCTCACCTCACCATCCAGGCTCTGGACAAAGACTCTCATCCAGACATCTTCATTTTCTATGTTGAGGTTGTCTTCATAACTGTAGAAAGCAGCCAAGTGCTCTTCTGTAGTTATGTCCCCTTCCCCAGTGAACTTGGGCATGTATTTCAAGTAATCTCCAGCAGGGAGAGGATTCATAGGATGGGGAAGAACTAAGGGAGCATATCTGGCAGCGACTATGGCATCCATTCTATTCAGAGGGGGATTAGCACCTGCCATAGGAATAATCGGTGGAGGAGAACTTGGAGGAGAAGGAGTTCGAGAAGGGGCTACTGGGAATGAGTTCCGAAGTGGAGTGGGAAACAAGAGAGGATTTGAGGAGAAGGCTAACAAACTCAAGTTGGCAGGTGCTTTTCTTCGTGCGGGAGTGGGAAAATCCTCTACAGTCACGGGTCTTCGCTGATAAACAACTTCAAAGGAGAGGGGAGTGAAAAGGATTCCTCCCTCTAGTCCCAGACCAGGAGGGGAAAACTCGGCAGGAACACTCCCAAAATTCAGGAAACAGGAAACCTCTGAAGGAGGTCTATCAAGAAACTGAGGAGGAGAAAAAGGAGTTCTTACAGAAGGAAATGGCAGATTACCTGTTTCGGCGGTGGAAGCTTCTTCTTCAGGGGCCTTTCCCTTTCTGAGAAACACCTCCGGATCAATTACAGGTGTAGCTAGAGGTAGCTGTGGATGTGACTACGTATATCTGCCTCTGGAATCCACAATTAAAATAGCGGGTTCACTCTAGTGGAGTCGTCACAATGGAGTCGCCAGGTGCACAGTAGCAATCTCAGTAGTTCTGATATCTGATGCACCTTCAGAATCAGTTAATCATTGTCGTTCAATCCCGGGGAAAATATTCAACTTCATCCCCGGCAACGGTGCCAGAAATGTTAGCGTCGGAAGTCACTCCTGGATTTCTTGCAGAAACAGAGCCCGACACCCATCAGTTTAATGTCACGATTTGTTTATAAAGAGGTGATCAAATGGAGATAAAGACTCGAGGAGATATCACTCTAACTTAGGGACTGGGTCTAGCATGTATGGGACAAAGGAGGTCTTGATCTAACTTCAGCCAATGGGTTGATTAAAAGATGAGCAGATGGGAAACTTATAGAGAAAGGTGAACAAACAGCTTTGGGCAACAGGATTTCAGCAGCTTGTAGAAGAAAGGCTCTGAATGCAAGATTCGCTTGGTTCAGGGCCTCAAGAAACTGAAGGTGGACTTGATTGGATCCTCCAATTCCAAGTCGCTCAGCGTTGGGAAAAATCACAGGAACTGATTAGAGACAGCGCAACTATTACAGTGATCCATTACAACATCATCCTATAATAGCCATAGCTCGACTGGATCCTCCAATTATGAGTTGCTCTAACACAGTGTAACAAATACGTAAAAGGAACTGGCATTCATAAGATAAGAAATCTCAAAAGTTCATACATAACCAGAGTAACAGTTCTTTGTTAAAACTTTACAACCGGGAGCTCGGCTCAACCATCGATCCTTTGAAAAATATCAAAACTAAGTATATATACTCCTAAAACATTTTCCCAATAAAGGCGTCTTAGACTTTCAGGATGGGGCGTCTCTTCAATCAAATCTGGCTTGCACTCCTCTGTCATACGCCACCTTAACTCTACATGGCTCATGCTAAGGGATAGTTGAGCCCTTAAATGCTGAATTAGCGTGCGCAGACTTCCTTGGTGATTCGAGGACATCGGCATGGCTTCTGTAGGAAAACCAGTACAGAGGACCATCTCGGGCGGTTTCCTGCAGGGACATCCATACCTTGTAATTAATGAGTGAGGCGAGGTTTCAACCACCCTCTCTCTTCTTTATTCACTGCGAGCAGGTATCAGGATGGAGATCAAGTTGAACCGGCACCTTGAGAACACAGTGATCCCTTCTGCAGCTAAACCCGATGCTTCGGCCTTTTGCGCAGTTCTTTCTATCACCCCCAAGTGACCACGGGATGTGATCTTGTGCCTATTTTCAAATGCGCTTTCGACACTTCGCGTCTCGCGGCTGGGAGGAACTAGTCTTCGATCTTCAAAGTTGCGAGGGGCGAGAAGGCGAGGAGCCTAATCGCGCACCACGTGCCCTTCTGGATGGACGACCGAGATCATCTCGGAAATACTATGGGCCCGGGTCTTCGCGACCTTGCAACCTCGCAACCTCGCCGGTTGAACCGTCGAGTTTTCACCCTCCTATTTCGCGAGTCCCCAAGAGACGAGAATTCAACGGAAAGCTAACTTTATCTCCAGCCAATGCGTGTCCACCCGTCGACCATGCAGTCCCACCTTATGCTCTGCCACACGTTCACATGAACCTCAACACTTCGCAACTCGCAAATCCTAATGCCAATACCTCGGGACTTCTCACAGCGAGATCCTGAGGGCTTCTGCCACCTGTATTCCACTTCGCCGCTTTGTTATGGCCACCTATCCTCCAACGGTCGAAATATCGCAACCTTGCAACCTCGCGATCCTCGCGGCCAATTCCTTGGGTATTTTCTTATGAGACTCCGATGCATGATCCCATGTGCGGATCCAACGGTTCTCCTCTTCTCGCTCCTCGCGCCTTCGCGACTTGGAGTACCAAATGTTTGGGCCTTTACCCTGCGAACTTCCGTGTTCGCGAGATCTCTCAATCTCCGACACATGTCCTTCTCAGATGGATGGCTCCAATCTTCTCGCCACTTCGCCGCTCGTGAAGTCGAAATACTTATTCTTCCAACCTCCGATGCCCGAGTCCCCGATGTGGGTAATCTCGTGACAAGCGTCCGCTCCCGAACCAATAGTCCAGATCTGTTCTTTTGCCGATCCGATGGCTGACACCGTTCACCTCTTTAAAACTTCTGCGTTATACTTGGCGTGACTCAACTGACTGCAATTGCCCACCGATTTTTGATCTTCTTCGCAAAATAGACCTTGGACACCGCCGACGACATCTTGCCCGCTCGCTAGACCTGCTACTTGGAAAAACAGGGATTCTCCTGTGCTGCGCTTGATTATTTCGTGCAACTTGGAGACCCGAATGCTCTTGAGCCCATGACAAGAATTATCGCTAACAAAACTAAAGGAGTAATAGACTCGAAAATCATGGTTCAACTTCCTAAGGCCATACTAAAACTCAAATTGATGAGAAACCAACTGAAATTTGGTGCTTTGTTCAAGGGAGACACGAATCAAGAAAACTACAAACAAAACAATATCATTATTCTTTTCCAACTTTATCATTTGTATCATATAAAATCCTGAAAAATAATAAAATATTGTTAGGATACAATGGATGAAATATGTGTTGAGAATCAGTAAAACTAGCTCCAAGCACATGGAAATATTGATCTAAAAGATTGTCAAAGTATTAAAGATAACATCACAAGGAAAAATCCTCTTGGTTTTTTATAGAGGTGGTACACCTCTTTCAATATATTACAATTTACAAAAAATGACTAAGCTTTTAGAAAATAAATATTCACATTCAGAGACTGCTTGAGAAAGGACCATGCTTGTTCAAACAATGAATATTTAAAATATGATACAAGACTGTAAACCATAAAACTAACAAATTTTAAAAGACAACATTTTCCATAATAGCATGATCAAGATAAGGCACATCATTGGAAAAGATAAGAAATATGGCCCACATTTGTAGAGAATTTAACATGACCATTCCATTAAAACTCAAAAAGATTTTGATAAACAAATATTTGAAATCTCATGCTTTAAACTCAGAGTCTGAGAAATCACTAACGTAGTGCCTCAAATAGTTCTCTGGGAATCCTAAAAAACATGCAAATGATTTTAAAAATAATAATCTTTGTAATGTTTATAAAATTAAATGGCGTTAATCATTTCAAGAGGAATGAGATTAGGCTCCCGCAGACCATGAAATTAAAAAAAGACTTGGAAGATGGAAAGGAAACACAGTTAGGGGTCGACATTTGGTTTTCACAAATCCTAAAACAAAAAAGGATGGATGACTACTAGTTCAGAAGGAAAATGAATAATGTGACTACTTGAGTTTCTATGATGGAAAGTACCCTTTTCTTCATTTGCTTTTTGGAGTGATTCTTGTAGAGTGTTTGACTGGAGGTGGTGTGGTAGTTGCAACTACGTTTTGTTGATATAGCTCAGTTATATTTATTATTTCATTCTTTAACCATAATTCGATATACTCTTGCATGGGAGAAACCGTCATCTCATGCTTAATGTTTTCATTGAATCATTCTTTTTCAATGTATTTAATATCAACGTTGATATGGTGCAATGTATCTTCAACATCTTCATTCTTATTTACATAGAGGATAAACCACTTTTCTACTTTCTCTTCTGAGTATTCAGTTATTTCATTGAAATCATTTTCCCATAAAATATTTAGGGCATCCAAGTGTCCTTGTAACTGATATTTAGAAAGTAGAATTGAATCCATTATCAAATGTGGGCCCCTCATCTCCTTCATCAAATCAATGGGATTTAAAAATAAGTCACTCTTGGTATTTATGACATCACGTTCCTCTAGTATTTCGTTTAAACATTCAATTATTTTTAAACATCCTGCATTAATTCACCTTAATCAAGTTTTAGATAGGATATTCTGCTCCCCCCTTTTCATATCTTCATATTGAATATTTTGGCAGAAAGTGTTTTGACAACATCCTTGTAGAATTTTTCATCCTTATCTATGTCCTTTTGGAGATATTCTTTAAATTTTGTAATCCTTGAGGAAAGTATAATGGAACTAGAAACTAGTTCCCATATCTCAAAGATTAGAGAAATTGTTTTTGCATATTATCTCCAATATATCGTTTGATGGTTGTCAATAATTTTGAGAAACTCCTTAATCTATAACTTGATTCTAGAATGTCTTATAAAGTATTAAGAGGTTGGATGGTGTCAATTGGATCAATGAACAAATTCTTTAACAATAATACATTTTCTAATCCTTTTTTTTTTCTTTCAATATTTGGTTTTCTTGTTCATTTTCATCAATTGAAGACTTGACTTCTTCTCCAATTGCTTAGTGAAATTTCATGAATTTTTAGGGTGTTACCCCTTGTAAATCAATCTTAGAGTTCAAATTCTGAGAAACATTTTTTAATTTTCAAGTTAATTTTTTCAATTAACATCTCTTTAGACTCTTTGTTAAAGGTCACATGGTGAAATGTGATAGATTCCTCCTCAAATACCAATGGTCCTGACCAGACAATTTGTTTGTTATTTCTCTATTTTCGAACAATCTTTACTCGACCTAGTCGAGTTCTTCTACTTCAATATCCAGTTCCATGTTTTCAATTTTAGCTACTGGAACTTCCTTCTCTCCTTTATTAATTACATATCTTTTTATTTTGAGTGCTACAGGAGCATTATGTGTTTTCCCAATATCTCCTTTTGAAGGGTTTTCATTCCCTCCATCACCATAAATTCCCAAATCTGAATTATTTTGTTCAAGGCTACTTCCCTGGGTCATGTTTTTCATTTTAGAACTCCTCTGCGACACGTTAGGTGAACTTGGTTTAGGGTTACCACTTATCATGGTTCGACCCTTATATTTGTATTGATCATTAGTGATGACCAGGGTATCAATATCATCATCAAATTTCTCATGGATGGCTTCCATGGTGTTTTGATTAAACCCACCTTCTTCTTTAAATTGGGTAGTCTTTACAAATGAAAAGTTGTAACTAACTACATATATGCGTGTTGTAGACAAATTACTAGGGTCAAATCTGATCCAAGTGGATATTGGTGGCCACCCACCTTTTTCAACTGGCTAAAAACAGTTTTCTGGCAATTTTGACAATTTACTATTTTTAGCAGGTTTTAACTTCCAGGGCCATTTTGAGGGCCCAAATGAAGGATTTTTAAGATATAGGTTCTCAATGATATCTAAGGACATTATTGAGCCCCCAAAATGAATCTCCTCAATGATACCTTTCCAACGAGCTATCACACGCCTAAAACGAAGATCGTATGAAAAAGTTACGCCCCCAGGAAGTTGATGTACTCACTTACCCAAACGGGGCCCACATGACTTTTGGCGCTTCATCTCCTATGGTTATGTTTTTAGATGTATAGGGTTTTTGGAATTCCTTCTTATTGTAAAAATGCCTTCAAAGCCTCATTGTAATCATTTTCTTACGAATGCAAGTAGCCGTCACATCTCTTCTCAGAGATAAGTTGCCACCATTCTAGCGAGTTTTTCAGTATGTATTTTTACAGTCTCTGTACATTTCTTTCATTAATAGAAATCGTTTATTATTGTATATATGTGTTTATGGTTGCATCTCTGATACATTTCTATTATATTATTGAATATCGACGATATCTCTGTGCATTTCTTTATTACATCTCCGATCTCATTTCGTGTCGAAAATAATCCGGATCAAACTCCTAGAATTTGAGGAATTTATTTTATCTTAAAGTCATCAAAATGACTAGTGCGTTCATGCATATGGGAGATAATTTTGACAATGATTTCCCCAATTTTCAAGGGAAATGGAATGAACTCCCTTTTTTCTCTTATTTTTAAAGAAATGTACAGGAGACTTATATTTCTTGCAAACTTCAACAAAGAAGAATTTATCCAAAACATAGAAAGGAACTAAGGAAGGTTTCCCCTCGAAACCATACATTCTTATGAAACGGAAGTCATCCAAAGTTTCAAAAACCCACTTTCCTGCCAAGAAGGTAGGAACTTCTATAGACAATCTCTATGTGGTGGGACCACAAATTAGCTTCATGAAAGTAGACTGTAGAAAAGAATTTTGTATTTCATAAAAATGATATAGGGATTTATGTTTCCACAATGTTGGATACCAAAAATGAACTAGGTCTTTGCCAAAATCAAAACTCCTTGAAGGAGGCAAGTCTTAAAAAACATGGCAGTATGCAATTGTGAAAATCAAGTAGGAACTCATAAATAATTTTTTATATTTCCATAAATTTACAAGATGGAAAGAAACTTCACTTGAAATAATTTGAGCCCAATTAAAAAAGACACTCTCATGGACATAGAGGTTCAAGACATATAATACATATCTCAAGATAGTGGTCATGGATTATTGTCCAGTTATTCTGGAAAATAACCAAACAAACCCTTTATAGGGGTATTTCAAGGAACAAACCTCTATTTGAATGGAGTTGTCAGAGTAGTTTGATGGCTTCAAAAGAAAATTGTCTAAGAAATTTGTCCCTCCATGGTCGGTGCTTAAAAAGGCATTTGATTCTGAATTTTTGAACGCCATAATATGCTTGAGGAGCCTGAGAATCCTTCTGAATACCATGGGTGCCAAGGAAATTGGCACCTTCCCATACAATTGAATTATCCTCTTCTCACTGTTGAAATTGTCTGTGAACCTAATAATCAACTCTTTAAAATATGATACCTTCAACATACAACCTACCAATGTCATTCAAGAAATCCAAACATTATTTGAACTTTTTTCTTTCGAAGAGAGTTTTGAGTACCACTTAAACTCCTCAGACCACTAGAATGAATTCTCCTTGCATCCTAATGTATTTACAATGTCTCCAAAATAGAGCTATTTTTTATTATTAGGCATATTTGGTAGAGGATAATTAGAATGAAAAGATGGTGATTCTGTTGTAGTAGGAGTTTACAACAAGGATTTAACTCCTTACCAAATTCTCCATGTGTTTTCTTAATATCACAAGTTATAGCTCTTAGTTCAAAATTCTTAATTCCATGATTTGATTTGGCTTTAAGGTGGGTAAATTTTGAGAGCCACGTTATAAATAACATCTTTAATTCACCTCATGTGTCAGCCGGTGTGGTGGTGGGATCATAAATGTTCTCTGAGAATGTGATTATGTACTTGGATGAATGGAAAACGCTTATGTCTGGAGATGTAAAATGAGTGTTGGAGAGTGCATAATGTTGATTTGCGAGATTAAGGGTTTGCAGGGTGTGGGATATGGAATGGGGGATGTAGGGAGAAATTTGTATCTACAATCATAAAATACACTATGTACAAGAATGACTCATTTTCTATGATGTGAAAGAATGCAGGTCATTTTGGAGTGAGCGGAAATGCGAGATGCAGATTTTTTGGTTTGTGGGGTTCCAATTTTTTTAAGCATCATTTACCCCCTACAATGGGAATCCCACAAATGGAAAAATGGCTAATTATGAAGAAATAAAAGTAAAAAGGAAACTAAGTGTTAATGGTAGAGACTTGTTGTAGGATTGCAGACTTATGGTGATTATGGGTAGATTTCCCGCAACTCGAAAAAGTGAAAAAATGGCCAAGTGTGGGATATACAAGAAGAGAAAGTATGGAAAAAATTATTTACGTTTGATTAATTAAAATTGATCGACAGGAACATACCTATGTAAAATGTAGGCATGACATGCAATATATGGACACTCATTGGGATGTTTCCTCTAAGGATGAAGGGTTCTAAGCTACAGAAGAAATAAAGTCAAAGGAAAAAAACTAAAGAGAATGCATGACCAATGAGTAGTATATGGAAAATTGAAGCATGCATTAGGTTCAAAATAACAAGCAACGATATGTAATACAACAATGCAACTCAAAACATAAAAATGGGATCCCTCTAGGAGATGGATAGAAAAAGATTGAGAGGAAGTCATGTGGCTTTAATTCAAATTCATGGTGGGGACAGTAAGTATCTCGATCCTATGAGAAAATTCATCATGGATGTCAAAAATGGAAATCAGTGCTCTAACTAGGGCACCCATAATCAATAGGCTCTACCATGTAAATTATGATACTTTTAAATGGCGAGAATGCTTCGTGTTGCAACTTAGTGGGGCCGATCCTAAGGCCAAATGGAGCAAGAGGATGATAGTAAAAAAACAAAGTTGGAAAACTAAACTATATGACAACTTCGATTTCATTACCTATCAAAGTGGATCAATGAACGACACCAAAGAAAAAGTGCTCAAAGTTCTGCATACATGATGAACAACACCGATCAAAAAATTAATAAATTCAATATAAACCTCCGATAACAACTAGTGATCTAGAATACAAAACCTTGAGAAAAAATACTAAAAATACAATATGGTACAAACCACTACACAACCTTCCTTCTTATGCATAGAACTTCTTTAGGTAGATCTCATTTCTAGGCTCATGGCAAGTATTTATTTGGTAGTCAATGTACAAAGTCTCAAGTTTAAGAAGAAACCGTGATCGGTGATGTGTATCTTCCCATGGTCTATGAGTCATGGTCATGGCTTTGAGGATAGCAGCACTTGAAGGTAATTCAACATTCAAGAAATCATGTGTACTAGGAGGGTTAACATCCCAACTAGTTGAAGTGAATTGATCACTTTCCATATAATGATGGAGATTATAATCCGAGATGGCATAGTCTATTATTAAAGACTCGCAAATAATAGGTCTTGAGGAAATATAAATACCGAGTTCAAACTCTAGAGGAAAATCACAGTCCCTCAGGCCAATAGAGGGAAGCAAGGGATCTCATACCCCCATTGGATAAATCACCTAATCAATTACTGAGAACCTTTCTCAAGAAGGAAAACATGAGAAGGATATTTCTCAAAAGAAATTGAAATCCAAGGATATGATGCTAGAAAATTCACCCATGGTAGGGTAGAGTCCACATGAATACTAGGAATGTATAAAGGTGTATTTCGAGCAAAAGTCAAATTAGGTTGATGATTATTAAATGTAAGTTGATTGATACGAACAATTCTTCATTTGTGAGGAAAATGCGTCACCCAAAAGAGCATAGACACAACAACATTCATAGCATATACATAATCATTCCCAATTAGAACATTGAATTTCAATGAGCAATCCACCACTATCATATTTATTAGGACAATATTCCCACCTAATGTGATAATAAATTGAAGAAAATACCCAAATATTCACTAGGTATTCTTTAAAAGGACAAAAATGGACTAGTAGCTGACACAAGCTTGGGAGAACCCAAAGCTTTCAAATCCAAGGATGATAAAATGCTTGTAGAGGATCCTTCATCCACTATACATCAGTAATTTTTTGTCGAATTAACTTCAACCCTTATTTGGAAGGGTGTAAAAGAAGGAAGGTCAGGCTAAATAAAATTATTCTAATCAAATGAAACCATCCTAGATCTTGGAGGGAGTATGTTGGAAGTGAGTGAAATGTCCCATAGTTTAGAAGTTTTTTACCTAGTAATGCAAAAAACACGGTCGATAGACACATCACTCCACAAAATAAGAGTGTGATCTATTGAATATTACATAAGTTTGACCACTTTAGTAGAATCATCACTCTCCAAGAGAAGAGTGGGATCATCCAAATATTTGATCAGCTTGACCACTTCAATAGACTCATCACTCTCCAAGAGAAGAGTGGGATCGACTGAAGATTCCATCGGATCGACCAATTCATAAATCATTGGTTGAACAAATTGCAAGAAAATATGGTCAGTAGATACATCACCCTCTAAAACAAGAGTGGGATCAATGAAATATTGTATTGGTTTGACTACATTATTAACTAATGGTAGAATAGGTTGTTGGGAAACCAAACATGGTTCATGATCAAAAGGGAATTTATATAGGGACCACACCATTTTTACATATGGGATAGTAGGGTGCATATGAGTATGGTGGTCTCTGTTAAAAAGTTTACAAGAAACTTAGGGTTGCATCCTATATGTCTACATTTCTTAGGATATGAATTCCCTCAGCATGACTCACATTTGTTTGCGACTTTCCTCCAGCATGAAACTTATAAGTTGGTTCCTTATCACTAGAATGACTTACATTTATTATTTTCCCATTTCTAGTATGACTTGTAGTGACTATTTTCCCATTTTCCAGTATGAATTGCAGTGGCACGATTCTTTCTTCCATAATGAGTGGTTGGTTGCTTTCCCCAATTTCCAGTATGAATTGTAGTGACTTGATTCTTACTTGCAGTATGACTCACAATAGTTGGTTTATTCCCCTGACATGACTTGTAGTGGCTAGTGGCACGTCTCTAGCATGACTTGCAGTGGTTGGTGAGTTTTCTCCAATGTGACTTGTAGTGACCAGATTATTTCCCACAACTTGGTTTTTACACCCTTTAATCAATTCTAGTTTCAAGTTTTGTGACCCTAGAGAATTTACTCTCCAACCTTACTCCAAGGCCCTATAACCTAGACGATTGTTGGTTTTTATACAAAATAAAACAGTGTATTTGATTTTAGTTTATTATTTGTTTTAGATAGTTTTTGATTACTGAAGGTCACAAAAATGAAATTGATGGTGTTTTATGACTCTAACAGAAATAAACTTATAAGAATACTCACAGATTCAATTTTTTACTAATTCTTCAATGAATTTAGTTAAAGCATGAACCACTTGAAATTAAATAGTAATGAAATATGTAGACTTCCAAATGCAATTCTATTATTTTCTTGTAGAATTATAATAATTAGACCATAATTAACAAACAAACTGAAAGAAAATGTCACTAAATAGATTACCTTAAAAGATGCAAACAACAATAAAAAGAAAAAATTCCTTTAATGCTCTTTTTTTTAATGAAAGATGCTAAAATGAAAACAAGAAAAAAAAAATCAATAATAGACCTACTTCAAGAAGACACAAAAATGCAAAACAACCAACATACTGCAAGAAGAAAAAGGGAAAATAAGGTCAAAGGGACAAATGTTTCCACTTAGGAAACACATGTACCTTTCTCATGGACAACTAGCATGTACACATTCTTTTCCCGAGAAAAACTTGTGTGTGTACACTCTTTCACCATAAGAAAATCACATGTGCAAACAATTATGAAAAAAAAACTCAAAACAACCCTCAAATTACCCTTACGGGTTGGTCTACAAGATTGAAAATAGGAAAACAGAGTGAAAAATCACTACAAAGGATCCTATGCTAGGCCTAAAAAGAAACCAAGCCAACCCTATAGAGGATAATTGAAGGATTTATCCCTAGTGGAGTCATCAATTATATTGTGGATAGATTTGATCTATTATATGGATAAGGTTGACCATGTAATAGATCGAGGATTTAGAGAACAATGTTGATCCTTCTTTGAAGTAGAATAAAACAAATCAAACTAACTACTAGTTGGTTAAGGAGAACACACTTGGTTTAAAAGATAGTTGGAGACAATCTTGGTAGATTTATTTCACTTCAATCCTCTTTTCTCCTACCCAAATTCGCAAGCCTGCACACAATAAATCGAAAAAACTTCCTCAAACAAATGGGAGAAAATGAAATAAATGATAAATAGATACCTTAACTAACTTTCTTAGGTAAGTTATAACCATTTCTAAAGACTTAAAATAGATCAATTAGATGCATAAAACTAGGATTTTAGGGGAGGGAAAGAAGAGAGATATCCATTTTTATTGAAATTAACAGTAAATACAACAAATGTTTACTTGAGTTTTGCTACTAGAACTTC
>SNQJ01S0115842.1:40410-50783 GCA_010110895.2 Picea sitchensis | reverse complement strand
TTAATTTCCCATACGTCCCCTTTCATCTCCCCCTATAGTGGAATCATAGTGTCTCTCATGCATTCATGTGTTTTCTATGGTGGGTTGCATCACCATACATTGAAGCACTTGGAAGGCCTAATTACTATTTAACTATTTGAGTGAAGGTCATTAGTGTTGTGTTAGAGTCTTTGGATTGTTTTTTGTATTTGTAAAATACACCTTGTGAAACTCTTACATCAAAGCCATACATTTTCATTGACATATTGAAATAAGTATTATCAAATAGTTGTTGTACCACCCGAGCAAATATTTCAGTTTAGTATTTTCTTTGAGTATTTCAGCTTCTATATTGCATTATTTATTTTATATGTAACTTTGTAACCTTGAATGAGACTATTTTAGTGCACAATGAATTCCATATTGTTAATGATTGTATTTTAATCTCTCACTACAACCAATGATTGAGCACATGAACCTTTAGAAATTTCCAATCCTTTCCAAAGTGCATAAGCTTTTCCTTGGTTGTTGGAAAAAACACCAAGTCCCCATGCAAAAGAAGTTATTAATATAAATAATAAATAATGTCAATGTTTAGTATTGATAGTTATTAATATGGTAATATTAATATTAATATTGCCACCTAAAATAAATTATTAATTTCTTTTTTTAAATCAATATTTGTCGTCGCAATTTCGACGACCCTAATATACCTAAGACGAATTCACTATATAAACAAAGAAATGTTGTTGTTGCAAGTGCAACGACAATAAAATTGTTGCGACGAATTTGCTATATAAACAAATAAATGGTGTCGTTCTTGCAATGAATCAGTATAGAAACAAAAAAAAAGTTGTCGTCGCAAGTGCGACAACAATAAAAATTGATGTGACGAATTTGCTATATGGACAATGAAAATTGTCGTCGCAATGGTGTCATTCCTGCGATGAATGAGTATATAAACCAAAAATAGTTGTCGTCACAAGTGCGACGACAATAAAAATTGATGCGACAAATTTTCTATATGGACAACGAAAATTGTCGTCACAATGGTGTCGTTCCTGCGACGAATGAGTATATAGACAAAAAATAGTTGTCGTTGCAAATGCGACGACAATAAAAATTGATGCGATGAATTTTCTATATGGACAACGAAAATTTGTGTCGCAATGGTGTCGTTCCTATGACGAATGAGTATATAAACCAAAAATAGTTGTCGTCACAAGTGTGACAACAATAAAAATTGATGCGACGAATTTTCTATATGGACAATGAAAATTGTCGTCACAATGGTGTCGTTCCTGCGACGAATGAGTATATAAACAAAAAATAGTTGTCATGGCAAGTGCGACGACAATAAAAATTGATGCAACGAATTTGCTATCTGGACAATGAAAATTTTCGTCGCAATGGTATCATTCCTATGACAAATGAGTATATATAAAAAAAATAGTTGTCATCGCAAGCGTGACGAAAGTAAAAATTGATGCGATGAATTTGCTATATGGACAACGAAAATTTTCATTGCAATGGTGTCATTCCTACGACGAATGAGTATATAAACAAAAAATAGTTGTCGTCACAAGTACGACGACAATTAAAATTGATGCGACGAATTTGTTGTATGGACAACGAAAATTGTCGTCGCAATGGTTTCGTTCCTATGACGAATGAGTATATAAATAAAAAATAGTTGTCGTCGCAAGTGTGATGACAATAAAAATTGATGCGATGAATTTGCTATATGGACAACAAAAATTGGCATCGCAATGGTCGTCTCAATTGAGACAAACTCTCGGTTTCAATGTCGTCTCAAGTGCGACAATAATATCAATTGTTGTGATGAATTTGCTACATGAACAACAAAAATTGTCGTCGCAATGGTCGTCGCAATTGAGATGAATTGTTGGTTTCACTTAGTTTTCCTGTACTTTTGTATTGGCGATGATGTTTCTTTTTTTGTCACAATTGTGATAAGTTCCCTAGGGTCATCGCTCTTGTGACATTAATTCAAGTTTGTTGAAATTTCCATGTGCCATAAAACAACGTTTCTGAGACTCAATATTCGTCGCAATATCCAAGACATAATGTCACAAGAGCATCGAAATAGCCATCGCAAAATGACCCAAATTTGCTAGTGAGGTAACCCTCACGCACTTACTTAGGTGCATGCAACACTATGGAAGGTGTGCACCATTCCCTTGATGCGAAATCCACACGAAACATTATGGAATGTGCGTGCTCTTTCTTTGGAAAACAATTCAAATGCACTACTCAGGTGCACGGAAAACTAAACCAACACTTGGTGCCAATAGCTCACCGGCCTAGAAATGTACATTTACAACTTCAAGTAGGCGCAAAACTTAACCAACACTTGGTGCTAATGACTCACCATCCTAAATTTACAATTAAAAATTCATTTACAATTGGGTTCGGCTTTGGGATATTACAGAGTGCATCTTGGATGTGGAAGTCTATAACTTGATTTCCAGAATTCAATGTTTGATAAGTAGAAGAAACATGAAATTCATTGTTTTATAATTGTGGCCACTTGGAATTTTCATTCCCACGGGAGTTAAAAATTGTGGTAAGTACCACAACTGAGTGCTGACTAAGGTAATTTGCAACAAGGTTGGTGCTACCATTCTTGTACTTAATGTTCAAGTGGAATTGTTTCATCTATGTGGACCATTTCTGATGGTGGTCACTCTATATATTTCCTTGTTTCTACATGAATTATAGAGGCTTGTGATCAGTTTGTATGATCATTTCCTTTCCCAAAATATAATGCTTACACTGTTGGCATGCCTGCTCAATGGATTACATCTCCTTGTCATAGGTGGGATATTTATGAACATCATCAAATAGTGTTTCACTATGATAGGATATTGTATGTGCCTACTGAGTGAGGAAATCATCGATAGAATAGTCAGAGTCATATGTCTCGATCTCAAATGGTTGTTAAAGGTCTGTAAATGTGAGTAATGGTGTTGAATAGAGGCGGTGTTTCAAATCCTAGAATGATTTATGTTGTGATTTAGACCAAGAAAACTTAGCTTTAGCTTCCCCCTTGGTAACTTGACTTAAGAGGAAAGCAATATTAGAGAACCCCAACATGAACCTACAATATATTTTGGCGAGGCCCAAGAAGTTGCAGATCTCTATCAGATTTGTCGGGGTTGACCAATCGCGAATGACTTGGATCTTAGTTCGATCCACATGCACCCCATTTTCATCCATGATGTGTCTTAAGTATTGTATTATATTCATTCCAAATGAGCATTTCTCCATATTGATATATAACTTATGTTGTTTCAAGGTGCTCACGACATGTTGAATGTGTTGCAAGTACTCTTCCCAAGTCCATTTTAAGGTGAACATTTCATCCAAATAGGTTACCACAAAAGTATTTGTGAACGGATAGAAGATATTATCCATTAGCATCATGGGTGTCACTAGAGCATTATTCAAGCCAAAAGATACGACCAACCACTCAAAGATTCTAATAGGCCCGCTTTGGATTTGAAGGTTGACTTCCATACATCAGTTGGTTCTATAGGAATCTAGTGATAGGTACCTAACTTTATATCAATCTTACTAAACAATTTGGAACCCTTAAGTTGATCAATAAGGTCATCAATTCATGGGATCATGTATCGGTTCTTGACAACTATTTTGTTTAGGGCTCTATAATCAATAGAGAGCTCCCATATCTCATCCTTCTTCTACACTAACATAATTGGGGTCCCACAAGGTGAGGAGCTCAATCGAATGTGGCCCTTTTGGATGAGCTCATGAATTTGATGCTTTATTTCCTCATTCTCCATAAAGGAGCGTCTTTATATTTGACCATTACGTAAGGGGGCACTAGGTATAAAATCAATGGGACTTTTGACCTCATAATGTAGAGGAACCCCTATGGGTCAAGTGAAGAGGTATTTATACTCCTCTACAAGTTTGAAAACATAGGATATTACTAGAATGAAGAGACTATTGAAAAGATTGTTGATTTACTGTGTAAATATCAAGATCTGTTTCCTACTACATTTTTCAGAGATGAAAGGGATTGTTGGAGAGTTAGGAGAGATGAATATCCCTTTGAAACCATAGGTCATCTCACATTGGTTAATGATTTAAATTATTGATCAGTAATCCAATGATTTATTTCTATGTTTGACTCCAAATAAATCCATTCACATAGATTGAATTGTACTAGTAGGGGTTATATGTGAATAATATATGGTTTATAGAATCAATAACAACAATAGAATTTGAGTTTGAGTTTTTTTTTAGTATTCAACTTTCATTTTCAGTTTGGTTCTAATAAACTTAGTTCATATTTTAAGAATCTTCAACATCAACATCTTCTTCACAACATCATTATTTTGTTATCATCATCAGCAACAGTCCTTGAAGCAATAGTTTTTTCAGCATTCTAGTGATTTATGTGTTTCTCTTCGCAAGAATTCCACAATGTTACCGGAAATACATAGAGGTGGCAGGAAATCCTGTAGGTGACATATTTTATGACTTGGGATGACAAAAAAACAATGCATTCTCCCCCTACTATCTCATATTTATCTAAATAATTCATTTGAGCTTTCATTTCATTCCAGATCTCATCAATTTTCAGAGCTCAAGCATTCATCTCTTTTGGTATGATTATTTACAGTTATTTCTAGTTCTAGTTCCTACAACATAACATCATTTGGGATCATTTATGTAAGTATCAATTAAGGTATCGTGAGGTAAAGATCTTTTCTGACTTTTCTAGTTTATTGAATGCAAAGGAAATTCATTATTTAAACAACACTCTAAATATTTTTCATCGATCCTAAATTATCTCTTATGATTACTCCTATCCCTATCCTATCATATCCTATCCTGATCCTATTCCTTTCCATTCCATATTATTTCCTATTGTCATTATTATAAACCTACCATTAACTGTGTTCATTCCTCTATAACATCTATGTTCTGAATTAACCCTTGGCATGTTAGCGCAATTTTTACATCATCATTTCTTGCCAATGTGATTTTATCCACTCATTTGAATCACTACAAGGATTCGATATGAGTTTTCCGATTTCAAACTCATTTCCACTTTACCTCATGATTTTTCAAACTTTGCATTTATCCAACCGATTGGTGGTGAAGGACCGAAATAGTTAGCCACTTCTCTCTGTTCATTAACCATTGTCAATTGTGTGAAAAGGTATGGGAAAACATGGGATTTATTGGCATGAGTCCACATATATTTAAGTAATTTAAGGGTTCCTTGAATACAACACATGTAAAATTATGTCCATAGCCTCAGGTTGGTATGTTTTCTTTGCAAAATTTTAAGTACATGATGATCGAGTTTCCTTACAATTAATTCAAGGTTTTGTTGGTAAGACAACATGTGTTGGTGATATAATCATGAGGGTATTGGAGAATACAGTGGCCCAAGCTATTGGATTTCCACAGGATAGAGACAAGTGGCTCAAAAATAAATCATTTGAGAAACATCTTTGCCCCCGATTTCTGAAAATTCCAGATCAGGATGTTGATTGGACAAAGGGAGTGCCTTATTCATGGGTCAAAGATGAATGGTGAAGTATTCTCTTCATTCGTCAAAAATACCTAACGTGCGATGGAAGGTATGCAACTATATTTCTCTATCACATCATACTATTTCTCCATTTCGACTCATATCTCAAGTTAAACTTTCCTTACTATATGTGGAGGAGTATATGCAAGATGTCCAGGAAAGTTTAGAAAAAACCTACAAACCCTCACAATAGTCTCTATAATTATGGTCTTATTGAAATTTTGATTGAAGAAGAATTAAAACGCATAAATGAAAYTTGTTTTAAATTCTTAAATTGGAATGGGTTTAGTCCTCAACATGATTTAGTAGTTAAAGAACGTCAGGAAGGGCGGAGTATTCCTCATCGCCATGACTAAGAAATTGGCTCTCATAGAGTCGAAGGCTTATCACATTCAAAAAAGTCATGAAAGAGGAAATCTATAGATAGTACTCTAGTAGTAGAGATTACATTCATACCAACAATTACTCACAAAATCACAAGGAGCATGATGAAGACAACTCAGCCACATATCAACCAAAAAAGTCATGTTCCTCAATGGAATTCGACCAACAAGAAATTAATTGATTTAGAACTTGAGCAAGGATATAAAAGGGATATACCTGATGTTTTCATTGTACCGAAAAATATGAAGACTAAATATTCATATCTTATGAAATCCATGCCCTCAAAGCCAGGTAATCTTGAATTTGATTAGAAATTTGAACATGGCCCTTCTGCATTTGAAATTCATGATGATTATGTGACACAAGATACATCCATGAAGTAAGTAGAATCTTCAAGTTCTATTGTTCATTATGTGTTTACTAAATTAAATAAAAAGAATACGTTAATTAAGGAATTAAAGAAAGAACTTCAGAAGTATGTTATTCTAGATAGACATGTTAAGGCATAAAATGACCGATTAAAGACATGTAGTTTTAAGCTTCAACATGAGAAAAAACAANTTACTAAATTAAATAAAAAGAATACGTTAATTAAGGAATTAAAGAAAGAACTTCAGAAGTATGTTATTCTAGATAGACATGTTAAGGCATAAAATGACCGATTAAAGACATGTAGTTTTAAGCTTCAACATGAGAAAAAACAACTACACAAGTTGGCCAAGAAGTAGTGTAAGGAAGAAAAGAAACACATTATTTATAACAAAATTCTGAAGAGGAGACTCAGAGAGGGGAGAGACAGAGCAAGAGGATATTTGAGTATTTTTGTTCAATAACAATCATATCTTTGTTATATTCATAATGATAACAATATCCATCCATTTAATAAAATGAAAGGCCAAGGAAGGCTTTCAAAGTTAAACACAAATGAGATTGTTTGATTTTAAGATTTTATAATTAAAAGAATAAGTATTTTCTTTTTATTTTAGAAAAATACTTGTATTATGAATAATAAATATATATAATATTGATATATGGAGAATGTTATGGAGTAGAGATGTAGGAGCAAGGAGAATGGTGGGCTATCTCATTGTATGTTTTCTCACACAACTATTTTAGGTAGAGAACTTAGGTAAGTAACACCTCATCGAATTCTTTTCTTTTCATGGACTTAATCATGATAAGATGGTAATTTCATTAAAGAGACCTTCAAATCCTTTTGGAAAAGGATGATTACTTCACATCGTTGGAATTACAAACAAAATGCTCCATGCCCTTGCATTATTTCTCATGTCACCTCAATTCTGAATGATTGATAATTTCCTCCATACCTGGGAACCAATTCATCATGCCAAGAAAATCAAGCTTGCACATAACAATTTCTCATGTCATCCACCCAAGGAAACACCATAGAAGGAAGGAAAAATTCTAGTGTTTTTTGGATGAAAATTGGGAGAGTTCCTCCTTTCCACAAAAACAGAGAATACTAACACCGCATGTGGTGCGCAACACCAGACCCATCCAAAACAAGATCACGGGGAGAGGGCAGTGTGCACAAGTAGCATGAATATGAAAATAGAAAAAAGAAACCCTCAGGACAATAAACACTTATACCCTGATGAAGAAAGAAAATAGATATTGGATGCATTTGTTGTCGTCCTCCTTACTAACTGACACAAGGGGAAGAAGGGAGAAAATCCAATGAAAACACCCTGAATAGATTGTCCCAAATTCTAAATTAATATATCTATCTATTCTATTTTTTTTTAAGGTCACGGTCAAGCTAGACACAAAATTGGTGTATAAGACCCCCTTGTTTGTGGGAAAAGGGACCCCCCTTGATAGCAGGAGGTATGAACCCGAACCCCCAAAATTGTTGCAACCATCGCATCGATGTGTGGGGTGACACTTGGCATGCGATTAGGACGTGTGGAACGAAGTGATGATGCCATCTCCTTGATCATGCACACCATGGAATATAGTTTAAATGATGACTTAGTGGGGTGGAAGATCCACATTTTTTGGTCTATTGATGTGCATCCCAATTGTTTTCCTTTCTTCACGACCTTAAGTAAATCTGGATGGAACCTGAAATCCCAAGTGTCCCAAGGCCAAAATCCCTAGCTTCCTTGGCTTGGATATCATCTATCGCATTTTGGTGACGAAGGAAATGAATATAACTAACACTCCTAAAATTATTAGCTTCCTATTGAACCCATTGAAACATTCATTGTTGCAATGGCGCCTTGTAGGAAGAAGGGTAAACTAATCCTCTAATCACCAGCTCTAAGTCACCAATTAGAACGACATGAAGGGGTGGATTATTTTAAAAATCTTGAGGCCCATGTAGGATGCATGCACTTCAGCTTGATTATTTGTCCCTCTTCCCAATCCCCAAGCATATGCAAAGAGATCATTTCCATCCAGATCATATGCAATCCCCCCCGCACCTGTCACCCCACACTCTTTGATAAAAAAATAACATGTATTTACATGTACAAATCCATACTCATCAATTTTTATTGTAGATGGTTCGATCCATTTACATTTTAATAATATAGGACTATTTTCACCATTCTAAACTCAAATAATATCTAAGATGAATCCAACATAAAATTTCATCTCTGTTTAATGATGAAATTCAAGATTAACATTACAATCACAAATTTCCCTTCCTTTATCCTTTTCTTCCACTCTTAAATGACTACCATAGGCCCACATGCCATTTGAACACCAAGGCCATAAATGTGGAGATTGTGAAATCTCAATTTAATCCATTGTTATATCTTGACCTTGTTTTAAGTCACTAATTACATCAACAATCCATTCATCAAATTTTGGAAAAAAATACCTCCAATCAAATAATGACGTCTATGATTTTGAGGTTGGCGCATCTCTCTTTTATTCTCTTCTTTGTATTTTCTACATATAATCTGAACATACAAGATAGTAATAAAAATAATATAAATCTGTAAATGAAATTGAATAATAATTTATCATGTAAATAATATGTTCGCCTTTGTCACTTATAGAACAAATATGTGTTTTGAAGAACATAGGCATGTATCGTAGTACTTTATTCATGTGATATCTTGAGGTGGCACGCATTTCCTTTTAATAATTCACTTGCAAATCTCTAATCGTATTCATCATACCATACATGTCAATTCACATTTTAAAATACTTCATATATTTTGTGCAAAATCCCTTGGCCTCTTGCATTGAAAACCCATTGAACATGTTTCCTTCCAATTTTAACCAAGTATGAAAAATATTTTTCGAAACTTTCATGTATCATCTTATAGGATACATCCATCCCATTCTTACTAGGCCATAATAATCCAATTCACATTCTAAATGTATCAAAAGATGCATATAAATATTAAAGTTTGTTGGTGGAAATTCCTATTCCAATAAAATAACTACTTCAACAACCTCTTCCCTCAAACTATCAAATTTTGAAGTATCTAATACATGTAAACTCATTATCTTTAATATTAGGTGAAACATTATAATTTCCAATCTTGGCCCCTTTTCCAAACTTGATATATTGACCACAATAGGTAAAATATCATCAATTATGAGATGAGAGTCATGGGTCTTGAGGCCCTTAAGCTATTAATGGAAATTTGCTTCTAATGTTACTACTTACATATCTAGTGGGAAAGCGAGTCTTCGACATCAACTTTAAGAATTGTGCATGTTGTTCCTTTTTCCACACATAAGGAGAAATACATTTTCTATATTTCTCACCATCGTATTTTTCAACCAGATATTTCAATGAATATTTAGTTGTTGAAAGTCGTAAAGTGATGAAACAATATCAAAAGAACCATAAAGAGTTTCTATAATAGAATTAGCTATATTTTTCTTAAGTATGCATATAATTGATAGTATGCCTAATGACATATCCTTAAAGTATGACAACTTATAGAATATGCATAATCATTTTACAGTAGTTTCATTACATGGATCATTTCAACTACCACATATGCCAGTACGTTCAATAAACAACATTTTCTTGTGTTCATTCTCAATAATGTATTCACTTATTATTAGCAATGGTGCTTAACAATTCTCTTCATGACCATGGAAGTGTGATTTTTGTTGACAATATGAATGATCCATTTTAAGGTAAGCATGATGTCCACTATAAATAGACTTACGTGCACTACTTGAGTGCCTCACAGAATCTTAAAGTTGCAAGTAGGACATCCATGGTATCCATGAATGGTGAGACTATTTAGTGTGCCAAAATGTAGGAAGCTCATGAATTGAAAACAACAACGAAACCCTTAAAGTGAATTTCATTGAATCACCATCACTTAGAAATTGAATTGCTTCAATTCCTTTCCATAATTCTATTATCTCATCATATAATGGCTCTAAATAAACATCAATTGTATCTAAATTCACACAT
>SNQJ01S0115842.1:0-22801 GCA_010110895.2 Picea sitchensis | reverse complement strand
GGACCTGTGAAAAGATGTCTGAAGATTTAACAAATTAGCCTGAATTTAAGCATGTAATCATTTACGGGGTGTCAAACTTGTGTTTCTTTAAAATTAAGCCAAGGAATATAGGTCTGTGAACTGGATTTTAGTAAATTCGCAATCGATTTGGGTTGACTGAAGATTTAATAGATCATCCTGAATTTAAGTATGTAATTATTTATGAGGTTGTCAAATTTGTGTTTCTTTAAAATCATGGGAGGAATATATGTCCCTGAACTAGATTTCAGTAAATTTGCAGTTGATTTGAGTGGACTGAAGAATTAATAAATTAGCATGATTTTAAGCATGTAATTGTTTAGGAGGTTTCAAATTTGTGTTTCTTAAAAATTAAACCGAGGAAGTTAGGTCTGTGAACTAGACTCCAGTCAATTTTTAGCCATTTTTAGCCGATTGGTCGTGATAAATACCAAGATGACCCAAAATATAACAAATTATCATGAATTAAGGCCGTAATCATATATTAGGTTGTTTAATTTATGTTGCTTTAAAATTAAGCTGAGAGATTTGGGTAGGGGAGCCGTATTCCATAAATTTCCAGCTGATTGGTGTTCATAAATGTGAAGATGTAATAAATTAGCACGAATTTAAGCGCGGATTGAAATATCCAGTTGTTATTTAATAGATGGTTCCAAATCCCTATGGTGAAATGGTTTAACGTTCCTTTGATAAGCGGTACTGATGATTAACCTTTTGAGTATGCATAAAGCTGATCATGGACAATATAACTAAATTGGAATTTCAGACACCCAGGGAGCTTGGCATACTGTGGTTCCGTTTTTCATTTTCTTTTCTATTCTTTTTTTAATGAGCGTCTAGCGTTTCACCAGAATTTCAATCACATTTTTGAAATTTCTTTGTCCAAAATTTTGTTCAGGTATAGGCCGCTTTTAAATCTTACTAAGACTTTTTCAAAATTCTGATTCTAAGTTCGTTTACCGAGGCCTCTGAGATTAAGGGTTTTGAATTTTCTAATTGCAAATTAAGATTTTGGATTAATTCTGATCCTTTGAATCTACATATATTCAATCAAAATTACAGTTTCCCGTCATTCTTTCAGGCCTGCCCGGTGGCCATGGTTTTCTCTGTCAACGCCATTGTCGGAAATCTAGCTGTCCCTGGAATGTGGCCATGGTGTCAAAGTGAAAGAGTCAATAAGGAAGGCTGACAGGAGGATTGCATCAATGACAGTTTGTCGTAGAAATCTCCAGGCCCGCCGTGTGGCCTGTTCCAGAAATTGAATATAAGCAAATATCACAAGACAAGCTGAATAGAGGTCAGAAATGGTTCAGCAGAAGCTGAAACCCGTATAGAGTTTTATCTTATAATGGCAATCAGTGGAGTACACAATAAAGCTATACATTCTTGATTTTTGTTCTTGAATCCAATAGTTTTTGGTGGATTGGAAATATAAGCTTTCCTATAATATTTTTTATCCCTGCAAGTGGGATAGTGTATATAATGGAAGTTTTCAAAGACACTATTTCCATCAAACTATTATTTCTCGTTGAAGATGCAGAGTTGGATTTTCATTAAGTTGCATCTATCATCAGAAGACTTTCTGGTGAAGTTGTCTTCAAAGCCCATATTTTTAAAGACTTTCTTCTACTATAACTTTTCTCTGGTTTATGTGGCTTAGTTAATTGCTGTAACTTGTAATCATGTTCTCTTAAAACTGGGATCTGTTGTGTATAAAGATTTACGTTCAGATATATTTTCAGAGTATTGGGAGTAGGTGGATGTTACTCCATAGAACTAGAGAAAGAGTTCTTTCATATCATTTTCTTCTAATTACATTTCACTTTTAAAGGGAAAGAAATCACCACAATTTAAAAAATCACCACAATTTCCAGGTTTACCTCAGAAACAAAAACGAGGCCTCAGGTTCTCTAGCGAGTGTCTGTAATTTGCATTATTATTAGTTGTCTCTCTAATGCATTAAGAGAAATATACCCTTCTCCGAGAGTACTATATTTTTCAGGGGTATTTATTTTCTTATTAGACTACAGTATTTAAGTTCATTCTTGAAAAAGTAACATGCTAAAGCCTTTTTTTGCTTTATTGATTGTGCTGGAAGCAAAATGGTAAAAGACTCTATAATGAACATAATATATATTATGTTCATCACAATCTCAGAAGTTGGTGGATGCTATGTATTGTGGCTTTTGCTTAGTTGAAACTATAATCATCGTGTAGTGACCATAATATATATTATGTTCATCACACTCTCAGAAGTTGGTGGATGCTATGTATTGTGGCTTTTCCTTAGTTGAAGCTATAATCATAGTGTCAGCATCCTACCAACTAATATGGAATTATTATTAAATTTTAAGGGTCAATATGTAATCATTCAAGGTCATTTAATGTAGTATATTTGATCAGTGAATACAATACAATACATAAAGGCTATCATAACCATTTTGATAGTGTTATAAATGTGCCAAATACATATTAGGCTACACAACTTATGGAATCATTCTAAGGCCATTTAATGTAGTATGTAGTATATTTGATCAGTGAATACAATACAATACATAAAGGTTATCATAACCATTTTGAAAGTATTATAAATGTGCCAAATACATATTACGCTACACAACTTATGGAATCATTCTAAGGCCATTTAATGTAATATATTTGATCAGTGAATACAATACAATACATAAAGGCTATCATAACCATTTTGAAAGTGTTATAAATGTGCCAAATACATATTAAGCTACACAACTTATGGAAGGGGAAGACATCAACTAAAATTAATTTAATTATAACTAAATAAAAGAAAATGCAATGGCCATTATGTGTACATAAATATATATAAACAACCTTTTAGTCAATTCCAGAATGATTTTTAAGCATAGCAATCTTGCAAAGTTATTCATTGCCATCAAATTACTCATTATTGTCATCAAATTATTCATTGCAATCAAAGAACTCCCTCTTAAAATTCCATATATTTTATGTTTTCATTAAATTTAAATAAAAAATATTTAAAAAAAAATTAAATATTTTTTTTATAAAATCTCTATATAATTCTCCTTAAATTTATTTATAAAATCATTCAATATCAATTATAGTTTCCAATAAACTTGAATAAAAATATATATAAAATCATTCAATCTCACTTTCAACGCCCTTTTTATAGGATAGAACTTCCTGTGTGCATACACTGGTATTCTTATTATTATAAATATGATACTACATAGAATTCAGTTTATTTATAACAAGTAGGAATAGATTTTATGTTATCATTAAGGGCAGAACACAATGTTGTAATTAGCACCAGAAGGGCAACTGTAGGTGGCACTGTCATCTTTGGCATAGGTATAGGCATCTGGACACTGTTGCTTGAAGAACTGGGAATAGCTGGTAGGAGAGCAGTTGTTGGCGAAGTCCCCCGTGCAGCAGTATTGAGGCGTATTGAGAGCAACACGGGCACTGTCGCAACCATCAACCACTTTCAATTCTGGAGGGCTGTTGGCATTTATGTTGCTTTTGCAATTAGGTGATTTGCAGCCACCGTCCCAGAGAGTTATGGAGAGAGGGATATTGAAACCATCAACGAGAGAGATGTCATAGTAATCTAGATTGTTGCCCCCATTCAGAGTGTATTCAGCAAGTGTTGGGGGAGGCCGTCCAGAGGCTTGACAGCTCAGCAAACCACCGCAGTCACCAGTGTTGCAGCTGCCTTGACCGGCTACGTCGAAGGAGCAGCCGGTACGCCCCCAGAATCTGCCACTTGTTCTGGCGGGCACCTCAACACTCCATGTTTGGCCCTGTCCCAACGCTTGACCGCCACCAGGAACTCCTGCCGCCCAAACCGTGTATGAACAATGGTTCTGGATCACAAATGTCGCACTTCCCACTCCTGCAGTTAACAAGGCAAACAAATATTTATTTACAATATCTCAAGACAGACTGATCACTCATTTATATATATATATACATTACCACCACCTTACCTTGAAGATAAACATTAAATATGAATGCTAGTGTTGCTGTAATAGAAATCTAAACTGCTAATGGAAATCTAAACTGCTAATGTTCTTGCCCCCATTGCAACCAATTTTTCTTTGTTACGGGATTGATTTAATTCCTGTTTCTAAATGCCACATGTCAACTCCATAATATGTGGAAGAATTACTCATCTCCCTCATTCTTTAAAGTAGAAAGCACCTATTAATGAAATCATTTTTTTTTCACTTTCAATTATTCTATATCTTTCTTTATATAGAGTTGATATAAAATTATTTTACTTAAGATGGATATTGAAATATTTTATTTATCTCCAACATTGAAAAACATTTTTGTTGTTAATTTTTTTTTAATGTCACTTGTCAACTTCATGTTGAGCAGGGAATGAATTACACATCTCCGAGAAAGAGCGCAATAAGAATTTTTCATGATGATGATCCCATTAAGACAAAATTAGTCTATGGAACCTTAAGGGATTACTTGAAATTATTTAGAATTTTGTTTCTATGATCGAAAAGTATTAAGAGAAGTTTTCCAAGATCACCATACTTTTGTTGAATTAAAAGGAGGTTAGGAAGGTTGGTAGTGTGACAAATATTTTGAAATTGAGATCTAATCTAGGTATAGGCTAGACAATCTAAGAGAAGGTGATTTTCATCTTCAACCTTCTTAGTGTCACAAAGATGACACGGACCTTCATCCTAGGGTGTTTTAAGAAACCAACACCCAGTTTTCAGTATGCAACTAGTGAGAATTTGTTCTTATCTTAGCAAAACTTTTTTTTTTTCTTTACATTTGTCAAAATAGAGAGATAATTTTGATCTTCTAGACTATGGTCGATTACATCCTTATCATACCTTCATTTTATGTTTTCCTCTATTTATCACACCACATTTTCTCCTTAAATTTTGTTTTAATAATATTTTTAATAGTATCCTTATTCTGCAAAATGGTGTCTTCCATGATTCTCCAATAGCTTATGCAAGACTCTACATCTTTATGTCATTCTAGCTTGAGTCGAAGGTGGTTAGGAAGTCTCATCTCTTCCATGCTTTTTAGCTTTTTAACTTGTTCTTATACATTAGGTATTTAGTCACAGTCCTAGTCCTGCTCTCAATGGGGGAGAAATACTTCCCTCTAATAGGAGGATGGGATATGGCATATTTCCTTTAACTTTGAGATTGTAGGTTATAAAATTATTTTGGATTTTCTCCATCTTTCTCCAAGATTCACAAGAGACACTACATCCCCATACTTAAAATCCATATAGAATAACATGTGTAAAAAGAGTCTCAAAGAGGATTTTCTTATTATCCCATATCCAAAGATAATCATTTTTTCAATGCTATAATTCCACTTGAGCTTGTAGTGAATATTGATTCCAAGATATTTGTATGAAGTTACTTCCTCCAAGTTTTTTTTGTCATATAAGAAGGTATCATAAGTGATCTTATTGGATTTAATGATCATGACATTTGTCTTGTCAGTATTAACAATCATACCCATATTGAAGAAAAAATATTTGAGGATTCTTAGTTGGTTTTCAAGATTGTGAGAACTCCTCACTATAAGAATGATATCATCAACATAAAGAAGAAGATTGATTACTATACCGGTCACAGTAGGACCGGCACAACCTGCTTCTTCCAAACAATCTTCTAACTTGTCAATGTATATGCCAAAAATGATAGAGGACAAGGGACAACCTTACTTGAATCAACAAGTATATATATAATACCAATTTGGTGTGTGGGTTGATGGTGAACTTAAAAATAGATTATTATGTTGATATTGAAATATTTACTAATATTTTTTAAATGATGTGTTAGCTCCATATTAAACATTGAAAGAATTACACATCTCTCTTATATGGAAAAGTAGAAAGCACCTATGTGCCTAATAAGATTTTTTTTTTTACTTTCAATTTCTCTCAATATAAAGTGGATATAAAATTATTTTAGTTAAAGGTGAATGTTGATATAAAATTATTTTACTTTTAAGGTAAATGTTAAAACATTTTTTAAAATGTCATTGTCAATTTTCAATTGTTATATATATATATATATATATATATATATATTAAGAAGTCTCAGAAAGATATATATATAATTCTTTCAATGCTTTAATGTGGAGTTGACACATAGTATTTTTTAAAATAAATTATATTTCAATATATACACTTATATTAAAACTTATATTAAAGAAATCTTATTTAATTATGAGAATGGGTAACTGGTAGATTTGATTTCTTAATTACTATTTAGTCACTCCTTCAATACTTAAAAATTTAAAAATCTTTATTAATAATAAGTAAAAATATTTCTCTATATAAATAAATAAATTGAAATTAAAAAATTTCTTATATTTAAAACATTACATTTGAATAATGTATGAAATATGAAGATAGCTGTATAATTTTTTCAATACTCAACATACATATGAGACATTTATATACATGCATATGAGACACATTTATATAGAAAAAATAAATTTATATACATGCATATGAGACATTTATATAGAAAAAATAAATTTACCATAATGAATTAGTTCATATTAAACTAACAATTTGTATATAATTATTCCAAACATAACGCTAATGATATATAATGATCAGGTTTTGGAACATTCATAAACCATCATGTCCTTTAGTTCATTTGAAGCTAAGATTTTTTGAATGGTGAAGTAAAAGATGTATTTGTCTTTAATAAGTTGTATAGAATTATTCCAAAGGTAACGCTAATGGTATGTAATGATCATGTTCACGTTGATGACACACTTCTCCTTTTAATGCATTGAATGCTAATGGTATGTAATGTTCATGTTTACGTTGAACATCATCGTGCATACACTAATGCATTTAACTCGTGACTCTTGTAATATATACTAATTATTTTATGGTTAATGATTTTTTAATTTATAGACATCTTCGATAGTATTGTATATGTTTGTTTTGTTTTTGTTTTTTTATTTATACTTTTAATGATGATAATGATGATTAATATTTGAAGTGTTTTATGAACATTAAGAGGGTAAATGATTACTTGCTAATTTTTAGAATTTTATTTCTGTGCTTGAAAAACATTAAGAGAAGCTTTCCAAGATCACCATATTTTTGTTGAGTTAAGAGAATAGGAAGATTGGTAGTGTGATAAATATTTTGAAAATGAGATATAATCTGGGTATAGGATGGACAATCTATGAGAAAGTGTTTTTCATCTTCAACCTTCTTCTTTACACTCTTCAAAACAATAGATAATTTTGATCTTCTAGATTAGGGTTGATTACATCCTTATAATACTTTAACTTTCTTTTTTCCTCTAGCTCTTTATCACACCATATTTTCTCCTTAAATTTTGATTTGATGATATTTTTAATAGTATTTTTATTCTGCAAAATGGTGTGTTTCATGATTCTCCAATAGTTAGCTAAGATTGGGCATCTTTATGTCATCCTCACTTGAGTGGATGGTGGTTACGACTAGATTTTGAAGCAATTTTAGGAAGCTTATTATCTTCCATGTTGTTTAACTTGTTCTTATACAATAGGTATCTAGTCATAGTTGTGCTCTCAATGGGGGAGAGGCTTGTTTCTAAGAGGATGATGGGATAGGATGTATTTCCTTTAATTTTGAGATTATAGGTTATTAAATTCTTTTATATTTGCTCTATCTTCATCCAGGATTCACAAGAGATAATACAACCATGGACTTCACATCCATAAAGAATAACATGAGTAATGGGAGTCTCAAAGAGGATTTTATTCTTATCCCAAATCCAAAGATCGATTGAATTACAATTGTTTTCAAGACCACAATAAGCTTTACATCCCCCAATAATCATTTTAATTCCAGTTGAACTTGTGATAATATCAATTCCAAGATATTTGTATGAAGTCACTTCCTCCAAATTATTATTGTCATATACAAAGATATCATAAATGACTTTATTGTTATTATAAAGTAACTTAGAGAAAATTTTGGATAATAAATATAACTTGATTTAATATAATATCTAAAACTAAATCCAAAATTAGCATTTTAATGGGTATGAGAAGTGTAATATTATAATTATAATTGATATTATTAAACAAATATAATTTAAAAAAAAACTTTAAAAAATCAATAAAAATTTAAATGTACTTTAATTTGAACTCATTTGCATTTCAAATATTTTTAAATTTTATTTTCTAATACTTAATAAAATTAAAATGGAAATAAATTAAAAATAATTTTATTGTTTTAAAGTTTTAGTATAACTATTTTTATAATTTTTGTTTTGATATAAAATAATTTAAAATTTTGAAATAATAATATTAATTTTTATTTATATTGAAAACCAATATTTTTAAGTATTGTAAATGTATTTTATATAATTATCTTTTTAAAAATTTATTTACATAGTTTGTTACTTTTTTAATATTTTTAATTTTACAAGTCATTATTTAACATTCTAATATAATTAGAATAAATGAAGTAAAAAAAAAAGGAAAAATGAGTAATAATTAGTAACACAAAAACTATTATTAGGGATGGAGACCAAAAGGATAACAATAAATAGCAATTTAAAACACTTTGAGTCCTCTCTTGTAATTGTGGCTTTCCCTAGAACAAAGGGCCTATATTAAGTTGGATCCCTAGTGAAATTGATATTATATTTCTAGTTAAAACTTGGGATCATGTTGAATCTAAGGTCCTTAACATAAAAGGATTTATATTGTGGTTGGCATGGAAAAATAAATCCTCCCATAGAGGTGTTGGAGGCATAGCTTATTACACAAGAACAAACATTCCTCCTCACATTTGTCTTCATAAAAAAGGCTTAATGTTGTTAGTACCAAAACCTACATAACTACTTTGTCATCCTTAAACCTAGCCTATTCATCCAGAAGCCTTCCTCAAAGTTAATATTTCCTTTATTTTCTTTATAATTCATTCATTTTTTCATAAATTCAAAACCATCATTCTTTGAAGATTAATACAGGTGTTGAGTCTAATATTTTTGTATGAGAAGAATCTAATTATTATAGGTATAATTAAACCCCAAATTGCAGAGGAAACGTTTTTGGTTAACACGGGAGTTAGGGTTTATTGTTGCTAATGGAACGACACAGAGGTGGTCATCTCCTTTGATTGGAACCATACATGATTGATCTCTTGAACGCTCTAATAGAAGAAGAAAAAACATTGAACCCTTGTCTAAGAAATAAATCTAAGGATTTTGAGTAAATTATTGTAAGCTTCATCAATATGATTTGTGCTACAAGAACATTATGGAAATGACTATTTTAGAGGCTAAAATCAGACACTATTTCTAAGAAAATGGTGAGCCATTTGAAAAATCCGTCACAAACCCATTTGCAAAATGGTCTCATCTAGATGACATGAGGACAATTTTCCAAAATTATGCATATATTGGGATATATCCTCGATTCATTAAAACTATTTTTTCCAGAATTTCCATCTCCAAAAAAATCAAGAGCAAAACAATATTTAGATCGCTTCCATATTTCAAGTCAACTGTTGCATATTTAAATCCACCTTTCCAGGCAGAGGATATTTCAGTTATGAAAATTCAGGAAAGACAAACATCAAAATATCATTCAAGCATGAACAAAGCCTCAAGGTCTTGCAAAAGATGAAGATTTTACCAGTTTTGATTGATGTTGCAAAAAAACAACGGTTTTTATAGCGCCCATGTTTTGAGCATGGCTAACCCACAACAATAACTTGAAGGATTATTATGTGAACAGGTTGAAAACTACAAATTGCAAATACCAAATCAAAATGGAGATTGAGAGGTTACATTTTCCCACATATTTTTCTCCAAGATATTAGTTGAGATCACATTTTGTTAAGATCATATAATATCTTTTTTGAGTCAAAGATCCTGAAATAGAGGATCTCTTCCTAGTGTAATGTCCTCGGCCACCAACAGGCTGGGCATCGTCACTTAGTAAACATATTTTTTCTCTAATACCAATTTGTAATGTCCCCAACCACCAACAGGTTGGGGCATGCTACCTTAGACAAATCTCTTTTGCGGAAATATTCACATATAAACTTAACAAGAAATGAAAGAGATAATATGGAAACATACATGAAGTGAACCACATTGCATTATTACAAGAATCACATACATGCACTTAAATACATGATTTACCATTAAGCACAAAAAATATACTTATCTCTTAATTGAAGTACACCAACTGCATGCATACCTCCCATGAACCTCCCAGCCTTAAACCACGTTGCTCATCACTCTCAGTAGTGGTTCACCTTCGAGCTGGGATTAAACTCCACCGAGAAAGGGATTCCTAGGCTAGGCAGGGATAACATGAAGTTGCAGAGTAGAACATGAAGGATTTCCTCCAAGGATCCACTTACGCCCACAGATCACAGAATCTTGTTCCCCACATCCTTGTCCCACCCCAGGAGTATACACCTTCACTGTCCCACAGTCCATCGACTGCTTCACCTTCCTTTCTGGGGGCTTTAAGAATAGGCCGGATCAGGAATTATCAGATCTCTATTGCTGCTACTGGACTCCCTCCAAGAGAACTCACTTCCTCAACACACTCTCTCACCTGGAGAGAGTTGATTACAGGCCTGACAACCTGCCTCTTCTATCCATGGGCCTGAAAACCTTCTTCACTATCGCTCCTCAACACATGAGCATGGTGATGGAAACAAAAAAATCTGGATGTGGGAACGGTAATGATGAAACAATACGCAGGAAATCCACAGGGTGCAAGTGCAACAAGGGTATCAATTTGGGCTTGTTGCATAAGCTCATGCAGTTGGAATTCAACAACAATGTTCAGGGGTTACCTCATGCTTTCTGGGTGTGATGGTGCAAAAATGGCAAAAGATCCCCAAAACAGTAAGAATTCCCACTTATATTTGCATGTGCCTAGGATGACACATGGCACTCATGAAGCGTGTTCCTCTCCACTTGGAACTTGTTCCTCTCCCCAAAGAAACTTAGGATAAATTAATATCCTCTTTACAACATTTAGAATAATAATATATTATTCTATTGGACTTCATCTCTTACGCTTAGACCCTCTTTCCAACCTCTCAGCCCCCCTTCCCTTACCCAACCTAGTGGATTTTAGTCCCCCATACTCTTTCTTCGCGGTCTGTCTACATATAACGATGTTGTTATATTAATAATCATGAATACTTAAATGTACAAAATAGGCTCCTGGCCTTTAACATCTAGGCCCTCCTGCCTAATAAGCACATAAGCCTCCTATCTTATAACACTTGCCTCACCAGCCTACAAAACATGTTACAATTCATAATTACAACCAAGGCTTGGCCTTGGGATATTACACCTAGTATTATGGGTTTGTTATTTGCTCAGATTCGATGTAAGTCAATCATAGAGTTTATTTAGAGTTGAGTATCTCAATATGTAATCATAATTGAACCTATATGATAGGATCTAAGATCTACAGAACTCTCTGTTTATAAAAGGGAAGAAAAAAGAGGGAGTAAGGGGTTCATTTTTTGGGATTGGAAAGGAAATCATATATTTGGAAATTACAGAATGCTTATTGTATGCAGTGTTTTATACTCAAGAAATATAACATCCTGATGGTTAAACATTATGTTTTTATCTTTTTCTTTCTTATTTAAGTGCAATTGGAATATATGCAAAGCATTTGTTTCTCTTTGTTTCAACTATAGTTCCAATGAGTTATTTAATGATATATTACATGTTTCAAACATTTGCATTTAATGATTTATTTCAAGTTTCAAACATCATGTTTAACTTGAATTTTTGTTTCATATAAGTCAATAGATTGTCAACTTATATTATTTTCTCATTCTTTTGTACTTTCATTATATTTTTCTAGTCTATCAATATGAATACTCTTGACTAAGTGGAACTCTGGTCATTATTTAATTGAAGAGTGTCAACAATTTAATAATTTCCATCCTAATCCTACTCCCTGATCCATAAACACAATATTGACCTACAATTATAAAACATTGCAATAACTAAGATGTGCTAGGCATGCTCTCCTAGTAGTAAGAGAGCATCTTCTAGCGCTAAAAAATGCTAAGAAGATGTATATAGAAATTTGTTATTTCACTCCAATTATGGACCACTAGGAAGGAAGTCAACCTTCCTTAGACAAATAACAGAAGAGGATCAATAGTCCACAACAAGCAAGGCGATAAATAGAATTAATTCTATGCTAGTTTGTTGATCTATGTCAGTGTCAGACAGTCATTTAATTGTAATAAAGAATTCTCCAGTCTAAGTAAGCAAGGATATGTCTAAAATAATTGTCATTCATATTGTGTCAGTAATTGTTGCGGTAAATTTCTCTTGCCAGTCTAAATGCGCAGAGAATCATAGAAAAATAAAAGAGACAATTACCATTGTAATGAGTCTCCCTGAATTATTAAAGGGGACATCTTTCTCTAATTCGATTTATGAAAATTTTCCGCATCTCCTTTGTCTCTTCTCTGTGTTTTTATTATTCTTTCTGAGTGAGTGAGTGAGATTGTTGTGCACCAAAGGAACCGGTGTTCCCTTTCAGTTACTTGTTGGTTTTTTTTGTTGCATGGGTGTTTTTGAAGCATTGTGCATTGGAAAAAACAAGTGCACACTCTTTGGAAGTCTCTAGTTGAGTGCGTCCTCGAGAAAACAAGTGTGCCCTTTATTGAAGTAAGTCATTGAGTGTTGGGTGTGCCTTCTTGGATTCCTTCTCTACTCAGATCAATTGGTATCAGAGCGTGTGCCTTGGGGAATTTTTTGCACACAGAGAAGAAGGAGAAGGTTGAGTTTCATCCATGAGATTCACAAAAAAAAATTGGGGGGGGGTCTTCATCTCTTTCCTCATGCTCTTGCTCAGAGTGCCCTAATCACCCTTCTCAGGGTTCTTTTGCACCTTTGCATTGGTGCATCAATGTTCCCTTCTTAGGGTTAATCTCACACCCTCCTCAGGGTCTCTTCCTTGCTTGCAAACCATGTCACCTTGAAGAGAAGTATCTAGTGAGGGTCCAATGCAGCCACATCAACTCTCATTGAATAATTGGCACTGGCTCTCTATGAAATAATATGATTCCAACAACGTCATAATATAGTGACCATGTAGCTGGACACCCTTTTTCAGTTACCCAAGTTCGTCGAAAAAATGAATGGTAGGACAGTCGATTCCTGAATCCGTAGCCTCTCCACATACTTCAAGAATTCCCCCGATATGGAAGAAGCCAACAAATTGTAGATAGCCATACTCCAACTCGAAGGAATAACACAAAATTAGTGGGACAAACAATTGGAAAGGTATGAATTGATCGTGGAGCTCGGTACACCACCTTCTCCGAAAAATGGGATGTGTTCTTTCACGCATTGCGGAAACGCTTCTACCCTGCAGTCTATCTTCAGAATCTTCTCTCCAAGTGGTTGAAAATCTACCAACTTTCCACTTAGTTAGTTCAAGGATACATCGACGTCTTATTTAAGTTGCACATCCAGCTCCATCTCGACAATCGAGACAAGGTATTAATAATTAAGTTTAATTTTGGTCTATTGTTACCACTCAAGAGGGAGGTATATCTTTTTTTACAGTTCCTCTCTAGACAAGGCATTCTTATGGACCTTGGTCGTAGAATGTAAGGTATCCCCTCAAACTCGATATCCGCCAAATTGAACCCAATATGCCAATATGCATCCTTCTCAGCCTCAACCTTACCCTTCTTCCGCGTCGATGCCCAAAATGGTCATTTGGTGTACTTTTCACAAGACTAACTCACACAACTGTGCCAACTGTCAAGCCATAAAAAATGTCTTCCCCCATCATACCTTGGTTGCATAGGTCACACCCGTTGAGTTTCTCGAACAACCATAAGTCATCTCTCTCACCAACCCCACCAAAGTTGACCCATCCCTCATTCTCATGACTACGCCTAAACCAGGTTGTACTAACGTTCCCCTCTTTACTCATAACTTTGAAATTAAACATAAAATCCCAACTCTCATTTTGTACAATGGAATCCAAAAGAATATATTCTCCCAAGACCTAGTCCAACACTGCAACTTCCCACCACCCCCCAGCTAGATCCCTATCAACTTGGTTGGGTAAAAAAGGGAGGACCCTGCATCACTATCGCCAAGTGTTTCCCAGTAAATTTTTCCATTGGCCCCTTCTACGACACCGTGTTCTATGATGTATCACCTTTAGACTATGTTGAACTCTTGCTAGGTCTCCCATACCAACAAGACTAACAAGATATTTACCATGCCAAATCCCATCAGTACAATCTTCAACATGAAGGACACACCTATGTGCTTACTTCAATGCCTCATACTTCCCCCCCGCCGCATCTTGGAAAAGAAGAAACTAACCATGTCATTCACCATAGAGACGTATCTATGTGCTTGGCCCTCCATATTCATCCTTATAACCTCACAAATATGACACCTCTCGTCGTAGTCCCTCTCCTCCCAGAATTTGCTAATGTCTCTCAATCTCCCACAAGGCTCCCACCCTCTCGATCCCTTTCTCAATCCATCGATCTCATTCATGACACATCATCACCAAATGATCCATCATATTGACCAGTTAGCCAAGACACTATTGAACATCCTCTAGTTACCACTTACCATGCCCTCACCCAATCCACAATTAAATATTGTTATCCCTTACCCCATATTTCCTCTCAGTTTTCTATTGGAGAGATGCGTAAATAGGGAGGTCACCCGGTGACTTACCACTATGAGACCATGTCCACAGCCAAATTCAATTACCGCCACTATGCCAAAGAATTATACCTCCTGATGCAGACTTTACAGAAGTGGAACCATTACAACAGGGCCACACACTCTTCAATTGGATTCTCACCTTTCGAGGTCTATCCTAGATTTCATTCTTTGGCACCTATAGTGATGCCTCTCATTTTGGACTTGTCGGGAGAAGCATAGAAACACCGAGAAAAATAGGCTGACCATAGTGGCATTCATAATTTATCACAACAACACACTCCAGTTGCAATTTCCTTGCAAGTAACACTGAATCGTTCCAAGCAACATCCTGCTTCATACCTGGTTGATAAATAGTGCCAAACTATAGCACATGCCAAGTGGATGACAGTTGAGGAAGTACAACAAAAAGTTCCTTCAGTTGGTGGTGGAAGTAGGGATGCTTATGGATCTAAACAGGGAGGAATTGGACAAACAGGAAGGACGTCAAACTTCCTTAGACAACTAATAGAAGAGGATCAGTAATCTGCAACAAGCAAGGCGATAAGAGAATTAATTATATGCTAGTTTACTAATCTATGTCAGTTTTAGTCAGTCACTTAATTCTAATAAAAAATTCACCAATCTAAGTAAGCAAGGCGATGTCTAAAATAATTTTCAGTTAGATTGTGTTAGTAATTGTTGCGGGAAATTTCTCTTGCCAGTCTCAATGCACATAGAATCACAGAAAAATGAAACAACAATTACCATTGTAATAAGTCTCCCTGAATTATTAAAGGGGACATCTTTCTCTAATTTGATTGATGAAACTTTTCCACATATCTTTTGTCTCTTCTCTGTATTTTTATTATTCTTGATGACCGAGTGAGTGATATTGTTATGCACCAAATGAACTGGTGCACCCTTTCAATTACTCGTTGGTTTTGTTTGTTGCGTGGGTGTTTTTGAAGCATTGCACATTGGGAAAAACAAGTGCGCACTCTCTGAAAGTCTCTATTCGAGTGTGTCCTCCACACAACAAGTGTACCCTTCATTGAAGTAAGTCAGTGAGTGTTGGGTGCACCCTTCAAACCTTTTTGAGTGTGCCTTCTTGGTTTCCTTCACTACTCAGATCAAATTAATTCTACCGTTTATACAAAAAAACAATCTAGATAAAAATTGTCCCTTTAAAAGCTTTAAATAAGATATTTATAGTCTGAGAAGTGAAGGTAGTATCCTCCTACTAGGAGACTTTAATGTTAGAAATACAACTAATCAATCTATTATCCTAAGCAATGATTCCAACCCTAATCCTCTTTGGCTAGATGAGGACCTTGTTTTAGCTAAAAGATACAAGATAAATTTGAAAGACCTGACTAAGAATTTGTATAGTACCAATATAATCAAGATTTATAGTTCTCAAGATCTAATCATTTGCAATGGTCTAATGAAGTGGTTGAAATCTAACCATATTCTTGTATCCATGTGCTATGTAGTAGTGTTGTGGATTATGTGATATAAGATATCTCGATTTACAACCAAATAATAAATTATGAATTTTTAAACAACCATGAGACTAACTTTGATGATAGACCTTTAACCCTAACTCTAAATTTTATCATGCGCAAAACCCCCCTTGAAGATAGATCTGATAACCAAACACACTTGTTTTTGAAAAAAATAAAGTTGATCTCTTATTAAAGGAATTAAAGATAGAAATTAAATCTTCTATCTTATAAGAACAATATTGAAGACATCTATCATAATTTTATGACAACCCTCTCTACCTCTAAGGTAAATGAAAAAAAGGTACTACATAAATGGAAAGCAAGAGAATAGTTTACACCTATCTAAGTGAATGTACCTTGTGATCATGGTGTTCCGTGAAATAACATTCTATTCCAACATTTTGTGAAACACTTGGCGTGCATGCTCTTAAAACATTGTTAGGCCAACACATGCCTTAAGAATGCTAGTGAAGGTTGATGGGTTCATCTTTATGCCTTCCAGCACCATTCAAAGTTTTGTTTTCAAGCCCATTTTGTATATACCCTATAACCATTGCATTCAATGAAACCCCACTTTGTTCAGAAATTTTTTCAAACATCTAGATGGCTTCCTCTACTATGTCATTTTCACGGAATTCACTTGTATACATGTTCGTGGCATCTATCTGAAAATATCAAGATCCTCTTTAAAACATCCATTATGTGATTATCCTACAACCATGGTCATCCACGAGACCACATTCCATTGGGAATTATATTGAATACTTGTTGTCCATCCTTCATTCTACCACTATGTGCATATCCTGTCATCATGGTATTCTAAGACATAAATTTGGCTCAGGAATTTTGTCAAACACCTAGCACACATTGTTCAAGATCCACATTATCCATTCATATCAACAAGCGCACTTCCATCATAGATTGTTTGTCTCAAACCTAATATGGATGATTTTCCCATGAGTTTTCCTTCCAAAATCTTGTCCATCTTGGACATATCCTCGAATAAATGCATTTTGTGAAATCTCCTCTATTTGTGGAATTTGAGAAAAGAATTTTCCTCTCTCGTACTTCCTTGTTTTGCGTACATGTGAATAATTCCATTTCCCACAAATATCATTAATTCAAATCGCATTTTGATTATGTGGCCATGAATATTCTTACCATACCCAAAAGCTGGCAAAACGACACATGCACTTATAACACTAGTGGATGTAAAATCATACTTGTTATACCTTTACAGTACAAGCAATCAGTTGTTCGCCCTATTTTGGCATGCCCAAGATATCAAAGGCCAATCATTATAGTCTCAAAGTAGTTATTCAGCTTTGGAATTTTGCAGACATACTCAAAATTTCACCTTTGTGCTCTATCTCGGGCCCATGTCGGTCCAATGTTTGAACCTAATTCTATGATACCACTTTGTAGTGTACTCGACCATCTCGGTTCCTGCTGGGATGGAGAGGTATTGGGAAATTTCAAATTTCCCCCCTAATCTTACCATAACCACAACCAACCCCTGATACCATATTATAGCACCTGCTCCATCATATAATTTTACATGCAAAATTATGCATAGCACATTAACAATTCAGGAATGCAAAAATGCACAAAGATTCTATAAGCATTCAAAAATTAACACATCAATATTTATTGTAACAACATCAGATATCATATAATCATGGAACTTATATTTTATCAAAACATTGACCGATTGCAGACCCCAGACTTTCCTCTCAGACATAGACCACACTACTCATGGGGCTATTAATCCACCGTGGAAAAGGCACCCTAAGCCAACTATGGTCCACAGTGAGTACCAACAAGGTCTAGGCCAAGGTACCACACCTCAATAACACTCCACCTTAGAATCTCTCATTCCCCATCAATGCGTACAACCCAAGGTAGTGTGTCTCCTTCTCCACACCACGGTCCCTCGGGTTGCACCACTACTCTTCTAGGGCTCCATCACAGACCGATCAAGAAGTATAAAATAAATGTGGCTCCAGAAGTTCCGTCTTCCGTTTGAGGTCTCCAAGTACCCTCCAGACCTCACACCAGGGAACCTTTTCTCACGCTTCTCCCTCTAGGGATCCATCCTTCTGCAAGGAAACCCAAGGAGAAGTGAACACAGAACCAGATCCACTTAGGATCCATAGGTTAAAATTTGTAGTATGGGTCATCATCTCCCACGGAGTAACTCCTATAGTCATAATCGTAAGAAAAAAATGAATGGAATGGAGAATTACACTAAATTGCTCCTTTAAATATGCATGTGCCATTTTTKATGCATGGTAATCATGGCCCCCTTTTCCACTGCATAGGATMTTAGGTTATAAAACATGCATAAAGGATTAGGGAATTATTATATTATATTTGKCTTAACCCCCTTGGATTAGGCCCCCTTTACCTAGCCCTTAACCCCCTTTCCCACTCATGAATTCTTAGCTCCCCCTCTCTCTTGTCTGACTTGGTCTTCAACCATGATGTATTTTATTAATTTGAGTGTGATTACATATTACATTTGTCAATATCATTGGCCTTTCATCACATAGGCACTGTAGCCTAAAAACATATAAACATACGAATGCATGCCCAAAAATACTTATATACACATGGGCACGTAGGCCCCACACATCCCGGCTCACCAACCTAATAAAAACATGTAAAAATACATACATGGGTCAACTTGGGGTGTTATATCGATGAATTGTTGCATAGTGAGTTGCTTGGTGCAGGGAATGAAAAGAACAATTTTGGAAAAAACAACACGTAGTGAAAAGGATGGAATTATGACATTGGGTGGTCGACATAGGAAGGGAATTGGAAAAAAAAAGATATATATATTCCCATGGGTAGCTAGATTCCATAGTGCTTTATTCCGAGTAGTGAATTTCACAATTATAAGTGTTGGATGATATGCAAGTAATTATGCCATTGTTTATGCTTATGATAGAACATGTGAAGGGATTAAATGAGGGTTCAATTGACCATCTCTATTTGGATGACCATTTGAAGATAAAAGGCAATAGAAAAATTGATTTTCCGGGGCACAAGATGCCATAGTGTTTTCTAGAAATGATTGATGAATCTAAAGTATAGATCAAATATGATAGAAACGGGGGGATATTCCCAGATGTGGGTGAAAAACATATGGGAAAATTACTAGATTTTAGTTTCTTAGTCTAGGGAATGAAAACAACCATTCTAGAAAAACAAGACACGATGAAAATGATGACATTATGGGACTGCATGGTCATTGAAAGGGTAGTAAAAAAATCAAGAGATATGGATTCACATGGGCATGTAGGAATGAGCAATGGCTAGGAGAGTCCCATCTTATAGTTGGTAGGTTTTGAGGTACTACAAATAGTGCAACTCTAGATCAAAGCATTGACTTGTTTCTTCATGGTAGGAAAAATGAAATAGAGTTGTAAGTGATCTATAATTTTATTGATGTGAAAGTGGTCCCAACAAGAAGGTGCATGGGCCTCCTTGATGAGAAGAAGTTTGTCATCATTAGCTAACACACACAACTATTGTAATTTATATAACCATACATATTTTGTACATAGATATAAAAATGGTGTTTGCTTTACCTATGTTAGGCACTAGAGGGTGTGAATTATAGCAAGATTAGGCATATCAAATATTTGGTTCATGCTTCCCTTTTTGTATTTTATTACCAAATTAAATTTCCAAATGGAATATGCCCATTTGATGTGCTACTTCTCCTATAGCTTTGTTTCTATATTCAAGAAAATCAAAGGATGATGATTGGTGTGGAAGAACATATCCTTCACTAACAAATGTCAATGCCATTTTTTGAGATCTTGGACAAGAGTATATAATTCTTTATCATAGGAATTTTATCAAATCTCATCAAACAAACTTTCATGATGATAAGAAACCATATGACCATCTTGTTTGAGGATAACCCCTATAACATATTGGGAGGGATCCTAGTCTTTCTCAAAAAGTTGTTGTAGTTATGGAAAATGAAAAAAACATGTTTTAAATGGATAAAGGTTGCATTGGCCGATATAGTCTAAGAGAACCGAGGTCAGTTTGAAAGATTGTACAAATGGAGTTATTTATATGAGAAATGAGTTATAAACTTGTGATAGAAAATGATCCCTCCTTATAAAACATTTAGTTCCATGGTAGAGAAATTCATAGGCTAATACAAGAGATATTTAAAATTTGATGGATGCACTTGAATACTAGGATGGAATATAGGAAATCCCAAATAATGTTAAGCAGTTTTCCCAAATGAAGATTTTTACCTTCTCACTTGCAGGTTGTGAGTATGTAATAGATCCAAATGGTGTGGACATGGTGGTGATACTCATCCCAAGTCTTGTTGATGACCAATATGTCATTGATGTATATGATAATATAATGTCTCAAATGTGTCCTAAACATGTCATTAATGAGCCTCATAATTTTTGTTGGAGCATTAGTGAGACTTAATGGAATAAGCATCAATTCAAAAAGACCAAATTTAGTTTAAATAAAACAAGTTTTCAATGTGTCAATTTTCTTGATATACCTTGTGATAGCCTACTTAGAGGTCTATCCTTGTAAAATAGTGAGCCCCTTCAAAATCATCCAAGAGATCCTTAATGATCGAAGTGGATACTTATTTGTAATCGTCATTTTGTTTAGATACCTCTAATTCATCACTAAACACCATTTATTCTAGTCCTCAAGAGTAATGATGGTAGGAGAGCCACACGAGGAATGTATTGGTTGAATGTCCTTAGTATTAATAATCGTCTTCAATTTTTTCTCTAGCTATTCCATTTTATCATGATATAACTTACAAGTAGGTGCATTGGGAAAGGGCCTTGAAGGAATAACATCAATAGTATTTTTACCTTTGTACTATGGGGGAACTTTTAGGATACTCAAACACATACTCATAATCATGTAATATATACTAAAGGGATGTGGGAACCTATTGTACTAAATATTTGATTTGACTGGACATGCCACGCATAAGTGCAGGAATTTATAATGCTATACTAGCTTGATCGTTGCATGACCACTAAGGAGCTATAGGGATGTGTTAACAGTAGCATTAATTTTGAATTCCTTTGCATAATGAAACAACTTATATTTATTTAGAATTGCATCTTATATGGATTTGGAATTTGACTAGTAGGGATAGCCAGATATGAGAGTAACATGAGTTGAAAGGGTAACATCACATTCCAACGTACCTTGAAAAGGACACATAGAAAATGTGACCAAGTAGCAACAATTAACTAGGAAATGATTTCCATTATTTTTGACCCACCCAAAATGGTGTTATTGAGGATAGGGAGTGGTGGAGAGATTTCATTCTACGACTACAAAGGATACAATCAAATTCTTTTGACTTCCATTGTAAAAAATGAGATGGTAAATGTGCTTCTTGATATGGAAATTATGGGTAAACAAGGATTCCCTATCATATAGGGTATAAATGTAGGCCATACAGAACAATATTAATGTAAGGGTGGTAGGGTTTGGTATTTTTATGATCTTTGTATATTCCAGATAGGTTAGACATGTAGGAAATGTGTTCCTTGTTCAAAAAAAAAAAAGGGCCTTGGGAGGAGTTGGATGATGCAACACACATCACTCATTAGATGAATGTGTCTTATATTTATGAAAAGATCAATAAGAGGGTTTGTGGGATATATGGGAATATTATTTAAGTAGTGAGAAGAGGTCATTGTAGGCAAAGGAGATGGATGAGAAATGATAAGGGAATAGAGAGAGGTAGAGGAATAACAAGGAGATAACATAGGGTGGATCCCATAGTTGGGATCTATAGTAAGCACTTGTTCAAAGGATTAATTGAGATTATCATTGTAGTATTCCAGATATAAAATAGTATGCATAACATAAATATTTTAGCATAGACATGTCATAGAAACAATGATATAACTATAACAATACCATAATAACTCCAGAAAGAGCATCTTGATTAATGATAGCAATGTTCATTTGCCTCTTCAAGGGGGAAACCTCCAGCAGAGCAGAGATCTATTACAATAATCTCCAAGACAAGATTTCTCATACCCTATATTCCTATTTATACTAAATCTATCTATCCAAAAGAACAATCTATGGAAGATCCTTCTAGAAGCGGAAGCTTCTATTAGGTCTTCTTACATTTGACTTATTCCTCCTTATTGCTAGGCCTTATTAATATTGACATTTATTATATGGAATTATATTATTATTATTATACCTATGTGAGGGGTTATGGAGGTTAGGTCCCTAACATGCCCTCTCCCTTGAAGAACAACCTTCTCCTCAAGACTTAAGATGAGGAAATTGTTGTAGAATGATGGTCGGTTCCCAGGTGGCATCTTCTGGAGTTGTATCTTTCCATTGGAATAAAACTTCCTTGATGGTGCGCTGATGGAGATGAAACTCTCATTGGGCCAAGATTGCTTGTGGATGCAACCATATGGAACCTTCTTCATCCAACTCAGGGAGAATAGTTTGAGTTTGGAACTTAGTTCCTGTTATCGCACAGTTTGTAGGAAGGGTTTAGGTAGCTTGAGTCAAGGCTTCAAACTGGCGTAA
>SNQJ01S0115840.1:0-27973 GCA_010110895.2 Picea sitchensis | reverse complement strand
TACCTAACGACATATTAGACCAAGTAGATCTTAACTAACTCCTAAGTGTCTAAATATCCTAACAAACTTCGGGGTTAATTTTTGTTGGGAACTGGAACAAAAAACCTACGATTGGGAGGAATGTCTATCCTCTACAATTGGTTTCATATTTTCATAAGATAAGTGTTCTTATCTATTGTGTTGATCTGTGTTAAATGTTGATATATTTGTTGTGCATTTTACTCTGAGTTATACTTGGTTAATGCTACTTGCTATGAGTAGAATTGATGCATACAAATCTATATTTTGTGGTGGATTTATTTTGTATTCACTTAGTCATTGTTGTGTAAATTTAAAGTAATTGCATTTATGATTTTATTCAGTATGGATAGTTGCATGAGTTAGAATGTCATGTTGTGTGTTATTTCTGCATTTAGAATTGGTATCATAATTTTTTATTGGGTCGTTTTAGTAGTGGCGTGACCAAGCTGGGGGATGGGTACGTTATAGAGTGGTGTCATATATCAATTTCAACATCATACTCGTATGGGCCAAGAACCAATGTGAATTTGGACAAATTCATTGTTACAGACTTCGGTCAGAGCGAATTTGGGGGAAAACGGTGCAAAACCAGAGAAGAATCCACAAATTCATGGGAATATTTGAGATTTAGTTGCCTCATAAATCTTTGATATGTTTAATGGCATAAATCGGTCATATTGCATAGTTAGATTCGACATGCAAGGCCAAATTTCATATTTTAATGGTCGATGCAATGCTAGGTAGAGTTTAATGAATAGATGGTCGAGATCATGTTCAATATCGAGATCAATGTCCCATATTCATTGTGATAAATTTGAAAAATTATAAGGTTTTTGGAGCTAGCAAGGTCGACCAATTCGATGGTCGATATTCATTTTCGGCAGGTGGGAAAATGAGACAGACTGATGATATGGATTCATTTTCAGCCAATGGGAGGTTGAATTAGATCAACGATTAGGATCAATTTGAATGATAGATCGATGGTATAGATTCATCGTGGATTTGGTCAAAATTTCCAAGTGTTGAAAATTCTCCAAGAGAAATCATCGATGGTCGATGGTCGGATCGANAAAAATTTGGTGAAGAGTTTGGTTCGACCAAAAGAACTATTCAGTCTTCAATGGCCAATGATCGGGCATCGACAAAGTTGGGTGAAGTTTGATAGATCAACAATTGAGATCATTTTTGAATGGGAGATCGACGGTCCAAATTCATCAGGGATTTGGTCGAGAATTTCTAAGTGTTAGAGTTGGCCAATGGAAATAGTCGAGAGCCAATGGTCGGGTCGGCCAGATTGGAGAAGTGTTTTAGTTTCCAATGGAAATCATCAATGACCAATGGTCGGGTGTTTCCCAATTGAGAAAAGTGTTTCGATTGAGAAAGATAAATAATCGATCATCGATGGTCGATGGTCGGGTGTCGACCAATTTGATGAGGTGCCAGTTTGTCCAATAGAAATGGCCAATGAAGGAAAGAGTGTGATTATGTGTCATGCCACATCATCTAGGGTGTCATGTTAGAGTATGTGTTTCATTCCACGTCAACATCCACATGTCATTCCATGTCAACATAGTTTACATGTCATCTAAGAAATGGTCGATGGTCGATGGTCAGGTCGACCAAATTGAGGAAGTGTTTTCGTTAGCCAATAAGAATTGTCGATGGTTGATGGTTGATGGTTGGGTTGGCCGAATTGGTAAGGAATTCCATACGCCAATTAAAATCACCAACGATCAATGACTGATGGTTAGGTCATTTAGTTTAGATACATTTTTAAAATCAGTTTCCAAAGGAGGGGGCTAATGGTCGATGATCGGGTTTGCAGTTTCAGAAAAGTGGTGTATGTGTCCAAATGAACACTTTGATCATGGATGGATTATAGATCAATATTCCATATTTTTTTAAGTTGTCTATCGACGATGTAAATTGATCCACAGGGTTTGGAAAGGATTAATAGATCAATGTCTCATATTTCACCCAATTTGAGATTGACGACTCAGAATTTGAACATTATAACAATAAAATAGTTAAAAGTTCTCTAGACCATAAATTTCAACTCAGAGCTTAGATTTAAGCAAATGAATAGTAATTGGAAAGGTATTGAGGATGGGAACACATATTTCTACCCATAATTTTGAATTGGGTACCAAAATTTCTTAGAAAGTAATAAAGAGAATTTTGTAACAGTAAGTGAGTGGAAAATTACAACTTCTAAATGTTGTAACATTTCGCTCATAACTCAGAATGAGGCATGAGCACAACCATTGGAGAGTTGTTTCAGAGAAGAATGTGTTTAAGGAATCATATTTTTAATTGGTAATTGTGTTCTTCATAAATTGATGTGAACAATAACCTATAATATAAGTAATAAATATTTTGCAATATGCTTAATTATAACAACAATTATTGCATGCACATTCTTGTAGAATTAGAGATATAGGAAAGGAGAATTTAGTTCCTATATGATAAATAGAGATATGGAGGATACTCAAGGGTCTTACATCCATGAGTAAGAAACCAAAGGTCTGCATTTTAGCATGGGAAATGCTAAGACAAAGTTTAATGGAAGAAGAGACAGGTAGGATCTTGTAACTATGAGAGGCCTGCAAAGAGAAGTGAGAAGCTAGAGGGCCGATAGTGAAAATATCATGAAATCTCAGGAAAAGATACTAAAAAGCCTAAATATGATGTAGAAGCAAGTCAACAAATATTTTGGCACAAAGTAGGAAGCTAGTGCAAGGCAAGTGGAAGTATCTAGATCTCATGATAGGAGGGATGATCATGGAAGATCTAGATAGTCAAGGAGTACTAGCATGCATCAACATCATCATTAATTAGGGAACTCAACCAAAAGAGAATATGCATGCTCAAGTTCGGGAAGAAACCCAGGTATGTCTCCTGTCAGACATCAGAGGAGGAGACATGGAATAGATAGCTTGCAAGGGGAGCTGAGGAAAATCAAGCCACCATCATTTGATGGAGAGAAAAATAAATTAGAATATACAGAAGCATGGTCATTGGGAATGATGAAATATTTCCAGTTGCATGATTGCTCATCAAATGTAGAATCCATAATTTCATCCTACTACCTTCAAGGAAAGGCATTTATGTGATGGGATCAACTGATGTAGGTTAAGAACCTTGATGAGAAGAGAGTTTCTTGGAAGTATTTAAAGAAATATTTTCTACAGTAGTACTTGTTAAAGCAATATTATGACAAGAAGATGAAAGAGTTATTTGAACTCAAAATTGGGAACATGACCATGGATGAATATGAGAAGAAATTCCTAGATATTCTCAAGTATGTGAGCTTCATTAGAGTTGAGAAGGTCAAAATTCAAAGGTTCTTGAGTGGACTTCCATCCTTCTACAAGGATAAGATTAAGTTTGATGAGCCCGAGAATTTAGAAGAAGTCATAAGAAAGGATAAGTATTTGTATGAGAAGAACATAGGAAGATCAACTTTCCAAAAGGATTGGGAGGACAAAAACAAAGGCAAGATGGATCAAAGGAAGAAAGGATTCAAGCCACCTTTCATCAAGAATAGATATCAAGCATATCATCAAGGGAAACCATCTCAAGGCAATCAGAAAATGATAGAATCCTTGGGAAAGAGGTCAAGACAATAGCCCATAAAGTGTTGGGGATGTGAAGGAGATCACATGTGTACATATTTTTCTCACCAGGGAGACAAAATGAAGACTATGCATAACATCAAGCAAGAGGACATAGTAGAGGACATAGGCAGAAGCATGCCAAGGATCTATGTAGCCTTGGACAATAGATAAGAAAATTGTCAATCTTGCATGATTGAAGTGGAAGGTAAGATTGATAATCAACCCATAGCTATTTTGATTGATTCTAGAGCTAGTTATAGCTATATAGATCCAAATCTAATTGAAAGTTTTAAGTTGAATAAATGTAAGTATGAAAAGTCTTGGTTAGTTTAGCTAGCTACTAGAATCAAGAGAAGAATTAATGAGCTTGTTAAAGAACGGCCTATAAACATGAATGGTGATCCAAATTGTATCATAGTGTTATTTTTCATCTATCTCACTACGTTTTGGGTGGAAAAATTGGAGGAATCAACTTGCAGGGCCATTTCGACGACTGGTCCAAATTTGAAAATTTGGGTCCAAAAAATAGTCATAAATATTTCAGGGCCATTTTGATTCATCAAACGACCTTTTTTTGGTCCAAAACTTACTATGGAGGAATATTATAGTTCCTACACGTCGATACCTTTCCAATGGTGCAGATCGTTCATCAATAAGATTTTGTATGAGAAAGTTATTCCTCCCGCAAGTTGACCTACCATATTGATCACCATGGTGCGAGTGGATGCCACATCAACCTCCATTACTTAGACATGTGGAGCTATCCACGTAGTGGATTTTATAAGAACATTATAGAATGTCCAAAACCTTATCTCAATTGAAGGTTTAGGAAGTAAAAAACCTATCCATAGATGGATATCGGGCTATGTTGAAAACCGGGCCACTAGGAGGAGAATGGGTTCCATTCTTTTGCGTTGTATCTTGTTCCATAGCTGAGAAAAACATTTGAGTGTGGCATTTTGTGAGAATAACAAAGGAGGAGAGATTATGTAGCGTACATACAGGCCACATGTCAAATGAAACTCCATAGAGAGTGCCTCTTTCTTTGTACTTGCATCATTTCTTTACCAGAGAAAAGAGAGTAGAGCAGCCTCGCCTTCTAGTTGGGTTTTCTTCCGTATTGGGTTTCCCAGGTCATATATTGTGTTTATTTGTGCATGGTGTGAATGTGTTTTATTGTTCTCTATTTTTCTATGTTTTATCTATTTTATCAGTAACTAAATATTCTGGAGACCTAAAGGAAATTAACCTTAATAGTAAAGATTTTAGTATTTTATTATATTTGTTGTGTTGACTTGTTCCAGAGGAATATCCACGACAATTTACAAATAAAATGGAACTAACACTAAGGAATATTTGAACATTATACTGCTTGGGTCTTATGACTACTTGATTGGCATGGATTGGATAGAAAAGCATCGTGTTGTCTTTGATTGTTATAACAAGATTTTCACATGTATTGTTGAAGAAGGGAATTCAAGAACAATGCAAGGTATTCCAAGGCCTATATTTTTCCAAGAGATTTAAACATTACATCTCAAAATAAGTTTTAGAAAATGGTGCCAAATACATGCATCCCATATGGAAGAGACAATGAAGGATAAGAAGCCAAGTCTTGAATATTATCCAGTATTAAAAGAGTATGAAGATGTATTTGAGGAGTTTCCAGGATTTCCAGCAAAGAAGGATATATATTTCTCTATTGACTTAATTCCTGGAGCTGCCCCAACATCCAAAACTCCGTACATAATGAGCACACTAGAGCTAAAAGAGTTGAAAATTTAGCTAGAAGAGTTGTTAAAGAAAATACACATACACCCAAGTGTTTCTCCTTGGGGTGCCCCAGTTCTTCTTGTCAAGAAAAAATATGGAACACTAAGGTTGCGTAATGAATTCAAATAGTTGAACAAGGTTGCATGCAAGAACAAATATCATTTGCCAAGGATTGATGATCTTTTTTATAAGCTAAAAGGAGCAAAGATATTCTCCAATATTGACTTGAGGTCGAGCTATAATAAAGTGAGAATCAAAGAAGAAGAAACTAGCAAAACAACCTTTCAAACAAGGTATGAACACTATAAATTTGTGGTGGTGCCTTTTGGGTTGACAAATGCACCGGCTACTTTCATTTTTTTTATGAATGGGGTGTTCAAAGATATCATGGACAAGTTTGTCATTGTATTCTTGGATGATATTCTAATTTATTCCAAGACAAATAAGTAGCATGAGAAACATTTGAGTATGGTGATACAAGTGTTGAGAGAGCACCAATTGTATGCCAAATTGAGTAAATGCATTTTTTTATCAAAAGAAGATCCATTGTTTGGGTCACATTGTTTCATAAAATGGCATAGTAGTGGATCTGTGAAATAATGAAGCAATCAAAATTTGGCCAGTTGCAACAAACATTTCAGAGGTTAGATCATTTATGGGTCTAGTTGGTTATTACAGGAGATTCATTGTGAGATTCTTCAAGATTACATACCCAATAACATATTTGCAAAATAAAGGAGTAAATTTTTAATTGAGTGCTAAGTGTGAAGAAAATTTTTAGTGCTTAAAGGATTTTCTAACCAGTGCACCTATTTTAAAAGTTGCATATCCAGATGAGGATTTTTTTGTGTGCACATATGCATGCAAGGAAGGGCTCAATGGAGTCCTTATGCAAAATGGGCATGCAATTTGTTACGAGTCCAGAAAATTGAAGGAGTGTGAAATAAATTATGCCACACATGACTTAGAGTTGGCATCCATAGTAGATGCTTCAAGGATGTGGAGGAATTACCTCATGGAAAAAAATTGAATTAAGAACATACCATAGTGGTATGAAATACTTGTTTGAACAACCAACACTAAATGCTAGACAAACTAAATGGCTGGAATTTCTTAGTGAATACGACTTTGACATCAAACATATAAAGGGAAAAGAGAACAAGTTGGTTGATGCACTTAGCATAAGGGTGCATAAAATGCATGCTACAACCATTAGCACGTTCAATAAAAATGTAAAAGAAATAATTGTAGAGGTTGTAATGCATGACCAACATTATGTGCAAGTCAAAGAAAACTTACAATAGAATAATGTACAACAAAAATATAAGGATTACAAATTAGAAGAGAATGGAATCCTCTTATTCCAAAATAGAGTTTATGTTCCTAATTCTCGAGAATTGAGAAATTTAGTTTTAAAGAAGATGCACAATGTTCCATATGTTGGACGTCCAGGATAACATAAAAATATTACAATTGTAAGAGGTCAATATATTTGGCCTAGTATGAATAAATATGTCATTGATTATTTGGCTAGATGCATGGAATGCCAGAAGGTAAAGGCTGAGCACACATATTCAACTAGTTTGTTGTAGCCATTTCCCATTCCTTAATGAAATGAGAAGTTCTTATTATTGATTTCATTACCAAATTTCCTAGGACATCAAGGCAACATGATTCCATCGTGCTAGTGGTGGAAAATATTACAAAGGATGCACATTTCATTCTATTAAAAGTAACTCATAAGGTAGCCAATATTGCATAAATTTATATGAGAGAAATTTCTAGGGTACATGGTGTGCTAAGGAAATAGTGTCGGATCGAGATCCTATTAGAAAAAATAGGATCGCAGAGCAATAATATAAAACAGATGCGGAAATAAAACACAAAAGATACACAATACAATAGAGACGCATATATACATGGTTCACCCAATATAGGCTACGTCCACCAGAGAAATTGTCACTCCTTCCTTTTATTCTTATTCAACAAATGAAGGGATACAACCTACAACACACCTGTTGTAACTTTCTCTTCTTTTCTAATAGTCTCCTCTCTCATAATATAATTTTCACACACTCATACATCGCCGCAATACAATTCCCTCATATATAAAAGAGGGTTCCCTTCTAGGGAAAAAATCCCTAACATAACTTCTACCGTCAGATTTGCAACCTAATGATGAACAATCCATATTGATTATGAAATTACAATATTTTGCAAGGAAATTTTCCTAAAAAAATCTCTTCAAGGGCACTGCCCCTAAAACCCTACCAAGGGGGGCTCCATAAATCATTATCGCCCCCTTGGACCCCCACGTGATATATGTGGGGGGGAAATCCCCCCCCACCACATGTCAGGAAATGAGATCCAAACATAGTTGAAAACAAGACCTCTAAATCAAGATGATAATCAGGCTCCACAACCAACGGATCCCAAGTTCACTTTCAATTTTTGGAAGGTTTTTTTTTAAGGATCTAGGACCAATTTGAATTTCAATACAACGTATCACCCATAGCTAGATGAGAAAAAAGAAAGGATTAATTAGATAATTGAAGATATGTTGAGAATGTATGTAATGGATAAGACTTATAGATGGGAGGACTATATCCATTTAGTTGAGTTTTCTTATAATAATGGGTATCAAGAATCATTAAAGATGATCCCATTTGAATCAATGTATGACAGAAAATGAAACACATCAACAATTTGAGATAACCCAGAAAACAGAGCCGTGATTGGTCCATAATTGTTAAGAGAACTGGTAAAGATCAGGTAGAATTTGAAAGTTTCATAAGATCGACAGAAGATATATGCCAATAAAAGAAGAACACATAGATAATTCAAAATGGGAGAGAACATGCTTTTAAAAGTTAAAGCCAAGAGAAGCTTGCTGAAATTGAAAAGTTGCCCAAAGTTGACAATGAGATATTGTGGGCATTTTGAGGTCTTAGAAAAGATAGGGTTAGTTGCATACATACTAGAATTACATGCATCCATGAGAATTCATAGCGTATTCCATGTGTATTTATTAAAAAAGTATGTACCTGATCATAATCATGTGATTGATCAGAATGTGATCTAGGTGGAATATGAAGGGGATTTTTAGATGGAACCAATGCGCATCCTAGACTGGAAAGTCAAAGTGCTTAAGAAAAAAACCATCAACTTGGTAAATGACCTGCTACAGTTTTGAAGACACTACATGGGAGCACAAGGAAGCCATGTAGTAAGCATACCCGCTAATTTTTGCAAATTTTGAAGGAAAATGAATGTACATTTGTACATAAGCGAATGAAGGCTCCATTTTGGCAGTTGGAGTTCCTAGAGCCACAAATATGAGATTTCTTGTCGAACCAATGTGTGGGTTGAGGGGAAAAGAGAGTTGTTGGTTGGAATTGTTGCATGAGTCATTAAGTTGTGGAATTATCAAGTATTATGATGTGATATTTTTATATATGTCAATGTGTAAATTGTATGGTTATGTGCACTGAGGACAGTGCAGTTTGTAGGGGGAAGGGAATGTAACATCCTCGTTTTCAAGCCCCAAACTAGCAATGTATATTGTAAATGTAATGTATGGTCGAGAACCAAAATGATGTAATATGTAAATCATATAAATTGAATATAATGAATAAAATGTATCGCCAACTGTAGGTGGACATGAACGGATATTTGGGGGATAATTTTCCATAAGAGAGGGAAGGGGTCCAAGGGGGGAGAGTTTACCCATGTTTATTAAACCCAAACCATTTCTTTCTAAATTATCCTTACCATGAACCTTCCATTATTTGTTGAGTGTTATAGAGCCTAATGATTGAATTCATGTAAGAGGGTGGGTGTGAGAAGTCACTTCCCATAGTTATTGAGAGCATGGGGGAATGAGTACAATCAACTTGGGGAAGAGTGAAAGTCAAACAATCGAGAGAAAGAGAGGAAAATTCATATGGGTAGAAGACTAGATTTTCTTATTCATGTTTTTGTATGGAGAGTTGTTTTTACATGGATTTTTCTGGCCAACAAAGGAGTTATGAGTGTTGAAGCTTGAAGGCAAATGTCGTGGGCACGTTTGGCAGCTGTTTGGAGCTAAATTTTTGTGGAGAAAGAGGTTGCAGGCCTGTGAGTAACAATCTGTTCGAAATTCGTCAAGGGAAGTGAGTGTTTTGTTGTTGGGCGAATTTTTTTTGCAGCTATAGAATTCCTAAGGTCCCAGTAGAGAGATTTCTTGTCCAACCTGTGTTGGAAGCCTTGGAGGGGAGTGGAAAGGCCCGAGGGACTATGAGCAGTGAAGGGGGACTCCATCCCTTGGGTTGTATAGGTTTTGGGAAGAGATTTGGTGGTCTATAATTAGCTGTGAGTTTTTTTTGTTGAGAGGGGGACATTAGCCATCCTTAGGGACCATCATCTCTTGTGGATTCATAGCCCTAGCTCGAAAATGTCTTGTTATTGAGAACTAAAACAAAAAATCTACGGTTGGGAGGAACATCCGTTCTTGGCATGGGGTTGCATATTTTCATAAGATACGTGTTCTTATCCACTGTGTTGATTTGTTTTAAATGATAATATATTTGTTGCACATTTTACTCTGAGTTATACTTGGTTAATATTGCTTGTTGTGAGTAGAATTGATGCATATGAATCTATATTTCATGGTGGAATGATGTTGTATGAATTTAGTTGTTGTTGTGCACATTTAAAGTAATTGAATTTACGTTTTTATTCAATATGGATAGCTGCATGAGTAAGAATTTCATGTTGTGTGTTATTTCCACATTTATATTTGGTATAAGAATTTTTTATTAGGTCATTTTAGCAATGACGTGACCTAGTTGGGGGATGGGTATGTTACAAGAAACATAGTATACATGTATCCCATGTTATTGGCATCCCATATGAAGGAGTCAATTGGTAATCAACTGACTTTTAATTGAGCAACATTGTGTTTGTTGATTGACATATAGTGTTGCAGAGAAGTTTTCATTCAGACTTGTAATCTAGAATAGAGGCCTCATAATCAATTTTGAAGATAGAGAACTTGACATCATATAAAGAACACAGATCATATTTTAATTTCCATAGAGAAGCAAGTGGTCTATAAGTCCATCGTTATGTATCAAAGACTCACCTATTTTCCAGTGTATTTTAGTGAGTGTAAGGATGATTGTTGACAATTGGACCATATCGTACCATTCCTTCATCAAATTATGTCAGACCTCTTGGAACGTAGCAAGACATTGGTTCTACCTTTCCCATTGGAGAAGGATGACCCTTTTGTAGAGAGTCCTTTTGAAGTAGGTGATCATGAAACCATCTATCTGTTGCATTAGGAACATGAGGTTTCAAGGATTTATCAATAGAAATCATATACAAGTTCCCACCTATCAAGTTGTGATACATGAGGAATTGATAAATATGGATGTTATGGACATGAATGGTTGGTTGTTCCATGAATGTGGGTGCAACTTTACTAGGGTTGGTGGATGTTAAGGTGGTTTCACAAATACAATTATAAATTTTAAGGTGAACATGATTTGCACATAGTCATGGGTACTTGATGCATCATTTTATGTGCATGTTATAAATGTTCAACCCATACAAGTTGCATCCAATGAGGTTTCCCTTAGTCCTTAATGTGTCTTCCAAGGTGAAATGCTCGTGTTATCACCATGGGGTTTGAGATAATTACCTAGAACCTCTACAACATTTGAGGTAGACATCTCTATTCACACCAAGCTCCTAAGCCCGTGTGTACACCCTCTCAACAACCTACATACACACTGAACATGTCATGTGCACACTTCATCACCATGTGCTCTAATTTCTAAATTTGTGCATGGACCAAGAATGTCAACCATTGCCAACATTGTTATACATGCACACCAATAACAACACGCAATATGTCAAGAAGATGAACAATCATCGAAAATTACATAACCAAAGCACCTTCAAAGACTAAATCTTAATATTATAACTACAATGTATTCAGATGCATACTATGCATGATAAAACATAAAGCAAACAAGGGAAATTGTTGCAAAGCAGCTAGTCCCTGCCTTCATAGTAAGTTTCATCCAACGTACAAGGATCTCAAGTACGTACTCATTACCAAAATGAGTGAAGTCATTAATACATTACCATTAACTATTAGATACCAACTTAATTCATTGACTCAATAAGTTATAACAACAATAATTTAAAACTTTTCATCCAAAATATGTATATATACGCAATCAAATTATAAAAGTAATGGTTTGATGTAACTTGTCCTCTAATATGTATATAAAGTAATAAAATTCATAAACAATAACTGTATAAAACACATATAAATAAAAAACAGAATTGTTATACTGTACATACTGAAGTTGAGCCCGTATTATAAGGCACAGTAATATTCCTCATAGTTATATATCCACCATAGCCTAATTCCTTCTAGAGGAATTTGATTGCAGATATTCTAGATAGCCAGTGCTTAGTGCAGGAAATACCTACATTTATATCCGTATCGGCATGTGACCAATATTAGCTACAATATTGTGGAACATTAGGAAAACTTTGATGGCGTATGAATATAATATTATATTACATGGGCACACAAAGTGTTCATCTGATGCACAACTTTCATAAAACGATTATATCATGGGCACACAATATATTCTTCAAATTTGCCACTTTGGATTGACACAAACCAGTACAGTAATCCATTTTCTCGGTAGAGGGAATAGGTGATTGAACTACTTCAAAAACCATTACATCCATTACAGTATGTTTATTTTATGTCATTATAAATAAACTCATGAATGATACAAAAGAAAATAACTTTGATCTTCACTTCAGAAATATTTTCTTCGAGTGTCCCACAAAGTTATCACACTGTTGCACCTTAGATCTGTGTCGGGCGTCCGTCTCATCAATTGAGTTCTTTTGTCACTGCAGATTAATGCATTTGAGGTCTGTCACATTAATCATCGATGCTAGATGCCATTCCCTCGTCAACTTCTCATTTCCTTCCCTCTTCAACTTCTTTCAAAGCACATCAGTGGCTCAAATTGAATTTCACATTTTAAATTGAGTGGAGTTTAACAAGGAGGAGCGGATGCAAAAGGTCTATTCTTCATTTTGTATTAATGCAACATGGCAGCTGTTATAACCCTAAAATGCACCATACAGGTTTACCTGGCATCAGGCCAACTCATGCCTCTTCTTGTTTACCTGGCATCGTGCCAACTCATGCCTCTTCTTAGCCAAAGCCATGCCGGTACCTCACAAAACCACTTAAATTAAGCAACCCGCGCCTCTAACTTCTCATCGGCGGCAACCGCCATTGGCCCTTTCATATCAAGACGCATCCGCTGCTAGCCTAAACAACCCGGGCGAAAGTACCTAACAGAGCAAAAATCAGAAAGCTTCCACGACACGAGGCTTTTGTCGTTAACCGGAACTCTACCATGCATGGTCGAGAGTTCGCCTAAAACCCTAGCTCTTTCCTAGCCTATAAAAGGAGGGGTACTAATCAAGGGGAGGAAAAGGATAGCAAAGAAACTCGCCAAATTAAAGTTAAGGTTTATTATTGTCCCCTACCCTTTAGCTTTGGCTCTTAAGCTTCAGGAGAACTTCATGGCCAGCAGCTTTGAGACAAAGAAGAGGAGGAGGCCAGGATCAGGATCGGGAACGGTGGCCGGTCTCAGTATTCATTGTAAGTGATTCATTTGAGACTAATGAAAAGATGCTTTTCCCGTCCCCAAGTTCATGAATCTCATCTATGTTATTTGATTTATGCTATTTTCAACCCTCTAGTAAATTAGTAGCATGCATGTATAGTCTTACCTTTATTGCAAGAAGCTTTTGTAGAAGGGGCAGCAGCAAGAAGGAAATAGAAGGCTCAACGAGGATCTACTTCAATCATCGCGGTGGCAGAGTCGATCTTCCCATGTTTGCTTGAAAAGGGTTGGAGATTTGGGTAGGAGGTTAAAAAGTTAAATATTAAGGGTCAAGTGATCTCATGAGTAAGTTTAGAGCCCCATTATTAGTCCGTAGGGTAGAATACCCCACAACAGTAATCATACTCCACCGGGATATTTTACTCTTAGGTTTCCTGCTTGGTGAAAAATCTTTGGTAGTTCAAAAGAATTAATTTTCTGTTTCTCAGCTTACTTTTGTTTTCTGTTAATCGAAGAAGAGCCCGTGATCAAATACCGGGGCTTCTTTGATCGACGCCATTTTCTTTTCTCGACACGAGGTAACCGCGCTCGCAGAAGCCCTCGGGCTCGCTGGTGACCACGCTTGGTTCTTTCTACAAAGACGCTGGATATCCGGCCCTGTAGGTGGTTTCGTGATGCAGCTTACCTCGTGAGGTTTTATGAGGCACCTCTTCCCCGCCGGTTTATCTTCTCGTAACTTTCTCGATCCCGCCCGTCCGAATTGGTTTACGCCTTGTGCTTTAGTCTTTGCTTGTTGTGTGTTTTCTTCACATTGGTTTTTTCTTTTTGGCAAATTTATTTTTTTCAAGAAGTGATAGCATCTCAAAATTGCTAGAGACTCGGGTTGTCACATCGTAAGTCTTTTTCAGACTAGATTGTCTCAGGTATCATTTTTTCTCAAGATTTGGACATACCCGCCTCAGTTTAGCCTCATGGATATCCGCCAGAGTGGAACAACACGCTTGCCATACGCGTACGCCTTGCGACTGGATCTCATAGGGGCAGTTTTTCAAAATTTTGGTAAGCAGCCATCCCTCCTGCGGGTGAGATATTTTCCTCAGAGGTTCAGAGTCCGGGACCGTAAGACAACCGCCAGTGTTAGGCTTCCCTTATCTTGTGCTTGCTTTTTGATGTTTGATAGAAAACATAAAAGAAGAAAAAAAACATTTATTTCCATGGTTTTAGTGCGTTGGAATTAGTGTGTTCTTGATCGCTTTTTGCATTTTTTGTGCTCCGATTCCGTTTGACCGCGCTTTTAATGTAGTTTTCTTTTCCATTCTCTTGGTTTTGATCTTGTCATCATTTTTCCTGTTGTGTGATTTTACAAATCCAAATAAAAATACCTTTCATTTCCTTCTTGATTTGAAAATTGGTTGTTGCACGATAGAAAAAGAAGTTCTTTTACATAAGTTTTACAAAGGCATGTCTAGTATAAGTAGCTCGGGCAGATCCGAAAGTGAAAAATTCTCTTCATTTACATCAGAGCAAAAAATCTTTAGTGAACCTCGGAAAAGAAAAGAAGTCTTTTCATTGAAAAGTTGTCGTTTTGCATTTTGAAAAATTTTGTTTTCAGATTTCTTTGCATTTTGCTTTGAGTCCTGCTTTTACACACCATTGGTTTCACGTCCGCACCTTGAGACTTAAAAATTCCCATTAAAAGCAACGCTTAATCAAATCAAGTAGACTTTTCTCTGCTTGTAGGGTGCACACATTAGCTCGTGATAGGCCTTTGAATATTGGAGAGTAAATTCTCCAAGGCCACCCAAACCAAACATTGAGCTCCGCTATTTAGGAGGAAGTCCCATACGAAAGTTATTCAAAGACCCCTCTAACATTGTGGGCTAAACACGCAGGTCGCGTAAGGAAAGGCAGCGAGATAACCCCTCCAAAGTTGACTAACTGCAGGAGAAATGTGATATAGATGATCCGTTAAGGGATTCCGCTTCGTTAGCATTTTCCACTTTAGCCAGGTCTCAATCCGCTCTCAGGTCCTCGGCCGCCTTCCGAATACCTCTGCTCGAGCACCTCGACAAGTTTCGCTTGATACTCCGGGCCATTGTCTTCGTGATCATCGACCGCATCTAATTGAGAAGAGCCCACGCAAGCCGCAACAGTTGCCTATCTTTTTCTAGGACTTACACAGTGATCAGCGGGTATACCGCGGGTACCTAGGGCGGACTTCTCGACCAACGCTATGCAGTAGACCGGTGGTGCTTTCTCCAGACTGAAAGCTGCACTTGCACCGGTAAGGTAATTTAGTGTTGGTTGTGGTAACTCATTTTCCTACTAATATTAGTGCTTGCTGATCTATCTTCTAGGTCAGTTTTAGTGTGTGTTACTATTTTTCCATGTAGAATACCTTAGCGTGTTGTGAATTCTCGCACACAGTGGAGGATTCGTGAGTCTCCGGTCACGGCGGCTTTCGGGTCACGGCAATTGAGCTACCCCACCACTGAAGTGAAGATAGACCATCTCGGTTCGAAGTAACCGCTTTCATCCTTTAAAAACCCCCGGTGAATCGCATCGCTAATCTTGGACGGTTGAACCTCAAACACCGCATTTTGGGCCGGACGTTATTTTTCCAATTCAATCTTACGAACGCCATTATCGCCTAACCCAGCTATGGAACAAATCTTGCCAACCGGGAACTCATCCATTCCTAGCATCAGCAGCTACCACACTCGAGAAGTCTTCTAACTTTGTTTTGCTCTACGGTCCGCCTACAGCTCTACCGCTAACTACGCCGCCGCAGTGGTCCGACACTATCTATCGCTGAGGCCATCCCCTTTACACCTATAGTGTGCGACAGCGCCCGCTTTCATACGCAGATGCCTAGTTCAGAACATGTCCTCGTGACTCACTTTTCCATTTCGCTGTGACTTTGTTCAAAGGGGAGCTCTAACGCCCCTTGCAAGGTCAACCGGGGTATTCGGCCCCTTTCAATGCCTTTCCTTACCGGGGTCATATCCTCCTTCGTCTCAGCTACCGGTGGTCCTCAGATAGCGCATCACGGACAGCTCATTAATAAGTTCACTTGGAGCCGGTGAATATGACAACCCGCGCAAACTCGGGCCAGAGGTTCGCCACCGTTTTGAATGGGCTACAGTAATAACACTTCACACCGAAAGTGTTTTCCCATCCGGGGCACTATTTGGACAACAATCCACACGTAAGGCCTATTCTACTGGGGCAGCATATAACCAAAGCAGACCTGGGAATCGTGATTAAGGATCCAACTCTTCACTTACCTGAATGCCGCTCGTGGGTAATGCTTTCCATAATCAATGGAACTCCAGACAGTTACTGCGACTCTCCCTACAGGACGTGCATGGAATAACTCTTCCTAAAGTCCGCGAACACGGCGAATGCCCAAACTGGCGTCCTTCATGGGGAATCAACAAATGATGTCTCAAATGCAAAACCCTTATCGGTCAAGGCCAAGGTTTCTACCCAAACCCCGGCCAACAACCAAAATTTTCTGGTAACCTGGTGCCAGCCAAACCCCGTGACCCTTTTTCCCCGCTACCAAAGAACAGCCCAAACTACCTTTCTTGGCAATCTTTACACTTGCCGATTTAACACGGTTGTTAAACGATCCTATCTATAACGATCCGCGGCTTCCATGCCGGTTTAAGTTGCCTTCTGACATCCCAAAGTTCAAGCTAAAACCCAACGAAGATCCGGGTGATCACGCGACCATCGCCTAATTTATGGTGTTCATCTAACTCGCTGAAAGATGAGACTCCGCTCAGTTGCGATTGTTTCAACGCACTTATATTGGGAGTGCCGCGAATGGTACATAGAGCTTGACCGCCACGATATTCCTTTTCTAAGCGAATCGGGCTATGGTTTTTCTTAACCATTTCCAGTTGCCTGTGATATACGACGCTGGCACGGAGTTGTTAGCCAATTTCTTTGCAGCAGACGTCAGCGGACCATATCTCGATCATATTCAGGAGTGGCGACACCGAAAGAGTCATATCAGCACTTCGGCCCCGCCAAAGCATTCCTCATTGAGTGGTTCCTTAAGTCTTTAGTTCCGGCAGTTATCCAAAGACGCCGCGAACTTCGTGGGGTTTTCTCTCAGGAAGAAGCCATCATGAGGGCTCACCAGCTTGAGCTTATCTATTCTCGGTCTAGTCTATTGTACAACATCATGCCAGATGCACCACTTCCATCGATTCGACAAAACGCATGCAGAGCTCCGACCATGCCGATGGTATAGTTGGTTCGGGTACAACCAAGCCCGCCGCAGCACACAAAACAATTACGCGAAGAAGTTATACAACACTCATCGCCATCCAAACTACCGCTTTGGTCGCTCCTTCCTACTCAAACGTTTGGCATACTGCATGACGACTAACCCAAAGGCCAAATCCTAGTTGTACCGGCGAAAAAACAACGCAGAAGAGTAAGGGGGATAAGAAACCAATGATAACGCTGGCGAGGGGCACCGGGCCAGAAAGGAAGAAGGCCGTGACCGCGGCAACCTGTAGGTGGAAGATCACCTAACCCATCGGCGTCTCTCGATTGCGAGGGCCCGTGAAGTTTGTCATCGCCGGGCAAATAACAAGCCGCGGTGGAAAACTTTTCAAAGATGGGCAAAATTTAACTCAAGCCTCTACAAGCGCTGAAGGGGGTAGTCAAGGACCCTATTCGTCTTTGAACAATCCCGCATTTTTGAATGTGTATATGATGAAGGGTTATGATTTTATATCGACTAGTGTGCATGACTACAGTAAACCAATAACTTCTTAGAAGGGCAAAGAAGCCGAGATCCCATCTCTTTCCCTACATTGAAGACGCTAGTGAAACAATGACGCATTCCAAAAGGTGCGTTCAAGAGGGTTTCTCATAATCCAAACACAAGGGTCACCTGTAACTACTCGCGGGTGGAAGATTTATCACAAACCCCTTGTGCTATAGCGTCCTTTGGAGGTCCTCCAAAGTTTCCGCTCATAGAGAAGCCTTTGTTGATCAGCGAGCTCTACCGAGACTTGTAACCCGAAACTTATCATAAATAGGATACGATCACTTGAAAACCTCGCTTTTGCTTTACCACGCCGCTGCCGATAGTAGTGGGTTCACCCCACTTAAAACTTTTTACACGGTAAATATCTTCCGGCGACGGTAGACGAGGGGGCTTCGACTTGTGTTATGTCGTTAGTATGCTAGAAATCCATTGGTCAATCTCGGTGCTGTTCTCAATACCTACTCTCCTCACCGCGTTTCGATGGTCGCTCTTTTCCCGACCGCGACGCATCATCCCTTCTTTCCTGCATAATTATTAGGGGAAGACCCGCAGGCGTCAAGCACAGTAGTCGATGCCCCATCGACATAAATCTATTGTTAACGAGTTGGACTTATGTACGCAAAGGTATTGCTACAATCTTCCAAGTCCCATTGTTTCCACATGAAGGCCTGATAGTAACTATTGATCAGTTGCCTTTCTCTCGACCTGACCCAGCATTGGGGGCATACACGGTCCCATGGTAGATAACTCGCCGGCAGAAGTCATTATAGAGTTGGTTTGTGCCCATCCTTGATGGGTACCTTCACTTACCCACCTCCTCGCTTATGTCAAGTTTATATCGACTCACCACAAGGCCGGAAAATCTTCCATGTTTCGTCGTTTTGCATGACTTACTTTGATGATCCGCGGATTCTTCCTTCCCCACCAGACACGACGGATGCGACTTCCGGCATGCGGGTTGTCGCTTCTTTGTCGGTCATTGGCGAAGGTGATCGTTGGTTCAAGAACTCGCCTACTTCCCCGACTGCATTCCAAACATCAGAAGTTGATCCACCTCGAGCCTATCTCGCTCATGATTCTCTTGTCAACACCGACTCGTTAGACTTAGTTCTGCTTCCCATCTAATCTATAATCGGCAATGACTTGTCTGGACAAACCTTGGGAAGAGATTCATCATAGATCATACTTTCCCCCAGAGTTACACCACCGAGAAGTGTGAGAATTACCATCACCATGACGGAGATCACTATTCCATTAAACAACCACTGGCTACATGATATTTATGCCGAAGGTAACATGGCGTAATTATCATGGAACATGCCTATCATTGACTCCGAACCCCTCAAGCAAAGCCGAGAATGCTCGCTCTGGCGGATTGCTCCCCAAGAGATTCGGGATTTACACCGGATCTTTTAAAGAATTCCCATGCATAAGCTTTGCTTGGTCTAATGGCGGTATCATATCGACCCATAAAGTGTTGATCATGGGCTACCCTTTTGTTCTTCAAGCTCGCTTTGAGACTCAAAAGAAACATCCGCCAGGATCGATGTATGTTTTTCGATCTCGGCCCCATTAATCAGGTGCAATCATTATGGAGTCTTCTTTGCTTCCTTTTCACTCTAAAGATGAAAGGTCATTTGTGCGACCTGTTTCACACCTAAATGGTCCAGAACGCCTTAAACGGCTCTTGCCCTTTTCGCACTTTTAAAATGAAGATTGCTTGTTTATCTGTGACCTCACGCCGGTTAAATCAAATTAGAAGTCACGCCTGTCCGGGCGGTAGTTTTACCCTTTTTCGGTCCGGATGGTCAATCATATCTAATAAAGCGCTGAGCTTTATTGAATTTCCATTCTTTAGAAGAGTATCCTCAGTATAATTTTATTCCTTTTCACCAGGGACTACTAAATCTACTTAAAAGAAACCTCGAGTCCATAGTTGCTTCTTTCGTAATTTCAAAATTGAAAAGATCACTGAAAGACCTTATTCTTCACACTATTGTACAGTCCGTAAGAACATTCCTCACTCGAGTCCATAGCTGCTTTTCGCATCTTTAAAATTGAAAATAGTCGAGATCTTTGTCCTTGTCACACTCAAGTAAAATGGTTTCAATTGATGTCCTCGTTGGTGCTATTTACCCCTTTTCAACCAACTAGATCTTATCACCTAAAAGCGTACCCCAATGGAGTTTCCTTTATGCTTTTTCGTATTCTAAACATGAAAAATCACCGAGCTTCCTTCTTTGGGTTCGCTAAATACATCGTAAGGATGTTACCATTGTGTGTTTTATAAACCGCATTTGCATACCTTGCTCGCCAGCCTTGTAACCGTTTGCTTCTGTGTCTTAACACATTTGGTCCCAGGAGGGATTTTTCCCAATTGTCCTTTATTTTAACATTAGCCTTGTCCTTGTGCCTTGAACTTGTATGTTTATCCTCGCTCTCCTTGTAACGTAATATTCTTTATCTTTTTCCAAATCAACAAAAGAAACAAAAATCAACATACCCCAAAAAGAGGATGGGAAAAGTATTGCTATGATTAATGAGTCAGCCTTGGATAAAGCACATCCGCTCGCTTTGATGCATCGACTATAGGATATAGTACTTAATTTTGCAGGAAGCTTTACCATATGCAGTTGTGTCCATACCGCTTTGGTTACTCTTTCCAAACATATGGAGAGTTTTGTGTTGCCTCCTGCTTCGTGGATTTATGATTAACATATATGTTGTCCGAGTCTTATCACTTGTCGTGGCTATTTGTCCAAGGGAAGTTGTTACTAGATTCTAATGCCACTTCGGCATATGTCTCTTGTCCGCATACCCTACCATCTCCGAACGCCCAATCAAGTCTTTGTTCTAAGTCACCGTAGTTTCCTTCACCCCGACGCCAATATCAAGATTATCAAAGTCCAAAACTGACGAGCCGTCGAAGACCTCTGGGTAGCGTAGTTGTACCTTCATCTTACACTCCTAGCCGAGTTAAGAAGATTTTGAAGTTGTTGCTCGAGTTTCCGCGCCAAATCATCATGCCAAGACAGCTTCTGAGAGATGGATACTTATGTATCTTCTGATTTCGATGTAGCTCACTGTACAGTTCGGCGCTACCTTTATAGTTATTCACATGGATCTACAAGGTATTTGATTGGTAGCCATGCGCTCGATTTTATCCCGAAAGCATGGGTATGCCCACTTTGGTGAGACATTTGATATTTTGCAGACGACACTTCCCGAATTCTCGACCTCGGCTCACGACCAGCATATCACATTGCAAGAATTAATGTATTTCTCGCCATCGATGCTTCTTCTTAATTACACATTAGGGGGCACTTATAACCCTAAAATGCACCATGCTGTACTTACTCCGGCATTAGGGCCTACTCATGCCTCTTTCTAGCCAAAAGCCATGCTGAGGTTCCTCAAAACCACTTTAAATAGCAACCCGCTTCTAACTTTCATCAGCTGGCACTATCATTTTCATCACATGCATCCGCTGCTAGCCCAAAACAACCTGCTGAGTACCTAACAGAGTAAAAAATCGTGAAAGCCTACCGACATCTAGGCTTTTTGTCACATCCCAAACTCTCCGCCATGCATGCACGAGTTCGCTTCTAAACCCTAGCTCTTCCTACCTATAAAAGGAGGGGTAGGGAAATTAATCAAGGGGAGGAAAAGGATAGCAAAGAAACTCTCAAAATTGCCAGTTATTGTCCCCACCCTTTAGCTTTGCCTTTAAGCTTCAGGAGAACTTCATATTGCAGCAACTGGAGGACAAAAGAAGAGGAGGAGCCTGTGATTAGGATCGCAGGAACTCAGTGGCCAGTCTCTGAACTCATTGTAAGTGATTCATTTTGAGGACTAATGAAAAGATGCTTTTTCCCATCCCAAAGTTCATGAATCCATCTATGCTATTTTGATTTATGTGTTATTTCTAACCCTAGTAAATTAGCATGCATGTATAGTTCAGTCTTACCTTGATTGCAGGAAGCTTTGTAGAAGGGGCAGCAGCAACAAGGAAATAGAAGGCTCAACGGAGGATCTACTTCAATCATCGTTAAAAAGGTGAGTCGATTCTTCCCATGTTTGCTTGAAAAAGGGTTGAGATTTTAGGTAGGAGGTTAAAAGTTAAATCTTAAGGGTCATGATCTGCGTATAAGTTTAGAGCCCTAGCTTATTAGTCCATAGGGTAGAATACCCCACAACAGCAGCTCAACATTGTTTCACATTTTCCCTCGTGGTTATCAACACCACATGTTGATTTTACAAGAAAACAATATCCGTCGATCTCCCTAGAAAACCTGCCTGAAATTCGTCAATATTCTTCGCTCTCCTTCATCATCTATTGTCAAATATTTCACTATGTTACTCAAGTTAGGATAAGATAAAATTTAAAGAGAAGTACGAGGTCGAGATGACTCCCAACTCTCGCTCTTCCCTTCATCTGGTCTCCTTGAGTCTCGACTTGTCCCGAGGTCTCGCCTAGAGGGGAGAACGAGTCTGCCAATGAGGTGAGTGAGTTTTTAAAGTGTTGTATTAGGATGTTAAGTAATCACCAATTATTCCAACCAACATTTTCAAAACCCACCCCTGTGGTAGATTAATACACATTAAAGTACCTCATTAGTTGCAGTGCAGGGGCTTCAAGCTTTCTCAATTATTTCTTGAGAAAAAGTCAAAGAAGAACATGGAGATTTACATCATGTGCAAATAAGAATGCCTAGTACATTTATACTTGTGAATGTCCTATATACTTGATGTTGTGGTTGCATAAAAATGTAGAAAGAGAAGCCATTTGCTTAATTTCTCATTTAAGAAATTTCATAGATGAGAATACAAACTAACTCTGATAGAGAGTTTTACTCTTGAATGAGAGTTGTTTGTCCTTTCATAAAAAGCTTATGTTAACCCTTATTCAAAACATTTTGTGGTCTAAATTCTCATTCAGGAGTTTAAATTAACTCTGGTTAAAGAAATTTTGTGACATAAATTCCTATTCAAATTTCGCGGAAAATTGCTTCTGTCCACTGCCCATAAAAAAAAAAATCAGCATGGAATCTCAAGCTTAATACAGACTTCGTTCACTCAAATTCACAGGTTGGAATTCTGCATAAGAAGAAAATGAGGCAAATATCACTGCTTGTGTTCATTTTTCTCGCTTTCTTGATATGCATTGTGTTGATCTTAGGGGATGGGGAAAAGGGTGCGGGTGGAATTGGGAGTTCGAAGGTTGAGCAATTGGTGGGTTGAAACATGGCACCTGTGATTCCAGTTATTGAGCAGGATAGGAAAACGTGTTTCCTCGATCTCTTGGATGAGTTGTTCAGAGGTGTGAAGGAGGATTGTGGTGGTGGAAATGAGCTTCTTGACATAAGCCGTTGTTTCCCAGTTTTGGCTGCTTGGTTGTATGCTTCCCATGCCTGGACTGCTCTCCAAGCGGCACCGCCACCCGTCTCCTCCGTGGACTTGCAACCTATTCTTCCTGACGGCTCAGGAGATATAGTACCATAGCGGGAGATATGGTGCAATAGTTACCGGCGTGAGGAAATATGAAAAAGAAATGGGAAAATATATCAAATGCACAAGTTCAAGTATATTTTGACTGGATTTCCGTACAAAGAGAAAGGTTATGGAAGCAAGGTTCAGTCAACCCTTCTACCGCCTGGCGCTTAATGACTGAGCAGGATAAACTTCAAAGTGGATTCACTTATCTTAGAACACGATGTTGGTATCTAATTCCATAATGAATCAGAAGATACGATGCTATGATGGAAAATGCACTCTGCTTGGATGCATGCTCATTGACAGAGTAAGTTTCATCCATGGCTGACTTCTTTATGCAATTGTTTTACACCCATAAAATTTGTTTATGTGCATTGTTTTGCATTTTTGCTTGTATGCAGATTTATGTACAGGGAGGGTTACCTCCATGCAACCTTCCTAGTGGAATGTACTTTCCAAAAAACTCCATGGTGGCTCATTTAGGTCTCCAGCATAATGTGGTGGTGGTGGTTCATGTTAGGAAGTGGAAGAAAAACAAAGCATAAACAACCAATAAATCGAGAACAACAAGACACAACAACAATCATACAATTGACACAGTGATTTACGTGGAAATAAAATACGGGAAAAACCACAGGGCAATGATAATCGGTATTCTTATTATTCAAGGGAGAATTACAACAACCAAACACATGCTTACAACCATCCTCTCCTCACATACACACTGTAATCCACAATATTGTGTCTTGCTCACACACTCTACACACATTGCTCTACCACCTCTATGGGTATGGTGGTATATATAACATATCTCAAATAGTTAGACTAAATGATTATAATTAGATCCACTAGTTACACAATCTGTTCACAAAAGAGTGCATGCATGCACATTCCTCATATAGTTGCATGCATGTGCATGTGACCGCATGGGAAATTCATTGGCATGTTTCCAACAATCTCCACCTTGACAACAATTTACCTGATATATCATGCCCTCAATTAATTCATCACCTTTCTTGCAAGCCAAGAGAATCCAAACACCATCACAACTCCAAAACTTCTCTAACAATATTGTTACGTGAACATGTCTGCACAATTCACTCTAGTATGGACCATTCTGCCTCCATTAATAACCTGTCTAATAAACCGATGCACTTGTCCCATTTTGATACGTTGGACTGTTAGTCAAATGCACAACACTTTGACCACCATGGAACACCACATCCTGTACCTGTCCAAACTTACCCAATAGATCCTTGCATTCTTTCAAAACATAACATGAGGTAGATCTCCTCTAGTCCAAATCTCTCGAATCATAACCACATACCAAATCATTGCAACCACTATAGGTGATACTTGTGCTTCTGTGTTTGAAGCACCCATTTCCATGCTCTTCACTTGGTTTTTTCATGTGTTTACTGACAACACCAACTACATGTGAAATGTTGACCATTTCCCATTGCAATCATCAAACTTCCTACTAGCATATAATACTTGAGACATATAACCCTTTTCTTCTTCATCAATTGGGACATAAACCTTAAGAGAACTTACAATGGGAAGCCAAAGGGATTTTACCTGTTTCACATTATTCACACCGAATTTCCTGAGTATATTCACCACATACTTCTATTGTGATGACCAAGCTTACCATATTTCCTATCTCTGTGTATTTCCATGCTCCCAGATCCTTCATAACAACGTCCTAACCAACTGAGCCAACGTGTTTACCTCAACCATGCTTGTGCTTGCAACAAGCATAACATATAACACCAAGATAATGAATATACCATAAACACAATGGTTATACTCACTTCTTGTAAAATTTGTCTCACCATGAAGGAATCAAACATCTTGTATCGTTTTCTTAACATGCTTCAGACCATACAATGATTCTTGAGTTTGCAAACAAATCTTCTGTTGCGATTCTGAACTAACCATTTTGGTTGTTCCATATACATCCCCTTATCCAAAAAACTCCATGTAAAAAAATTTTAACATCTAGTTGTACTATCACAACTAGTGCTAACACAACATGAATAGAAACAATCTTTTAACAACCGGTGAGAAACTTTCATGGAAGTCAATACCTTCCAAATACCCTTCTTTTACCAGTCATGCTTTGAACCTTTCATCTTTTACTATGTTTGATTTTATAAAAGGATATTCATCAAACAATGTATCTTTGTCCATGATGATTATGTGGGTAGTAGGATCCCACAGTCTGCATCCCTTAACATCATCACCATATCAAAGATCTCTTCCAGAATCTTCCAGAATTTTGCAACTGATGGTGACCGAGTTACTAGATAACACAACCGCTTTTGTCCACAACTATTGCTACAACTTGGCATTACTGAGAATGCCTATTCGATCCCATCTTCCTTGCAATACTTTCCAAGTTCCATAGATATGAACCTACCTTCATCATATATTATCAAACACTTGATTGACCTACCAACACATCAACCTTTCTACAAACCCACCTTTCTAACCTGGACACACTGCTCCACCTCAAACTTTGCATTCGAACAACTTTGACTAAATCTGACCAAGATAACCCAAGTGAACATTTGCCTCTCACCTCCAAGGACTTCACACTGGACTCTCATTGCTCCACCTTAACATTTCCCTTAACCAAATCCGACTAAGCCAGCCAAGTAAGCCTTCACCACTTACCTCTAGGCCCATTTACAATGGAGATCACCAAGCATTTTATAGGCTTCATTACATGCAATCCAATATGGGGTGATCTAGAAATTGTAGTTAATGAGCTAGAAAACCCTGACAATCTTGATGAGACATTCACAAACCGAAAAACAACCAAAACTCCTTGCGAGTCCTATGACTTACAAGCGGATTTGCCTCATCCTCCAGCAGGTGGAAGTGAAAAAAGTATCAATCTTGGTTTTCAAGTCACAAAACATCCTTTCCTAATTGAAAATAATGAATACCACAGAATAAGACGTTTGTTGAATCGATAACAACAAACAATTCTAAAGGACATTGCTCTTAAAAAACGCTTGAACATGGACACTCCTTTGTACTTGTTCCTTACAGGCGGAGCAAGAACAAGAAAGACATTCACAGCGAAAGCACTATTCCAAATGCTTATACGAATCTATGATTCAAACAATTCCTCTGATCCTATGAAACCAAAGGTCCTAATAGTTGCATACACAGGAAAAACTGCATATAATGCAGGTGGAACAACCGTCCACTCTGCATTTTTAATGCCTTTTAACAAGTCACAATTTCTTCCACTTAGCAAGGAAATGTTGGATACATTGTCTAAGATTTATGAGGAACTCCAACTTGTCTTTATAGATGAATCATCTTTGATTGGAAGTCGGTTCTTGTATTCCATTGACAACCGACTAAGAAGCATAAAACATGTGCACACGAAATACTTTGGAAACATTGACATGATATTCTATGGGGATCTTTACCAGGCACAACCCATCCAAGATTCTTTGATATTTGAACAACCTACCATTAACATGGAAACAATGACGCATGAATTCTAGAGAGACAATATTAAATGTTTTGAATTGCATACTACAATGTGCCAGACATATGAAACATTCATTACAATTCTGAATAGAATGCGAACAAATAGCCAAACATATGATGACTTGACATATATCAATTTGAGGTGCTTGTGACTTGCACCAACAAACCCAACGTTCCCTTACCTGTTCTACACAAATAAGGATATTGCAATGCATAACAGCCACATGCTATCGCTCATGCCTAGTGATGATATCATCATCAATTCAATTGACTTGGAAGAAGAAAACCATGGAAATGTGCCATTTCATGAACATACAACCACTTTACCTTTGCATCTTGTCCTAAAATTAGAAATGTTGGTTGAAATATATGCCTGTAACTATGATTCACAGGATGGCTTGGTCAATGGTGCAGATGGAATACTCAAAGGCTATACGAAAACAAAAAAACTTGATGTCCTTTGGATTAAGTTCCATGAACCGCATATAGGCAAGCGACAAGCAAACAAGTTGGCTTATCTATATAATTCAAACACTGGAAGTGATTGGACACCTATTTTGTGAATATCAAAGCCAATATCGACATCAACAAAGACAGGTCCACTGAAGATTCGAAAACAGTTTATGATTAAACTTGCATGTGCACGTACAGTCCACAGATTGCAAGGACTAACACTTGATAATGTTGCATTTTAGCCTGCTGGAATTTGGATACATGGACTTGTATACACAACATTGTCTCATGTCAGAAGCATAGAGTCCTTGTATTTACTAAGTCCTCTTACAAAAGATAACTTCAAATTCAAACAGAAAGTTGACATTGAAATGGAACAACTTAGGACCACCGCAAAATGACAAGTGCACTATGATTACCAATTCATACAAACAAATTCATCTGTATCAATTCTCTCACTTAACACACACAACTTAAATGCACACATGGATGATATTCTCAATGACTATGATACAATGCAATCTGATATTATGTGCTTCCAGGAAAAATACATGGCATTATGCATGCAGAACAAACAATTCCCAAATCACAATTGCATATCAAGTTACATTACACATGGGGTGATGATATTGGTGAAAAAACATGTACCAATTTTG